>JASFAT010002542.1:0-100289 GCA_031353405.1 Baronia brevicornis | reverse complement strand
TAAGCGCATACCGTTTTTAATGTGTTAATAAGCTCGTGATCGATTTTACAATTGGGATATTGATGTGTACCACATTTACCTAACACAAGTAGACTTTAGCTGGAACAGTTAACAAGAACTCTAGTAATATTAAAACTTTTTTTTCCCACAGCCCATTATATGTCCCACTACTGAGCACGGGCCTCTCCATTTCTGGAGAAACGGACTTCAACCTACCACGCTTGTCCAATGCGGATTGGCGGAGTTACCAGACTCGGAATAAATATCTGTAAGGCCATACATTATATTTATTCCGGTGCGGGGATCGAACCCGCGACCATTGACTACGTGGGCGAGGAGCCGCGCCACTGAGCCAATTAGTCGTCATTTTGTCTTCTTTAAAAAAGAAACTTTAACATCCATGTACATCCCTAAGCTCGTTTAAGCCTAACCCAAGTTCGAATTTGTTATTTATTTTGAGGCTATTAAAATAGTTATGAACGTTATTTACTACTTGGCAGCGAATACTTAAATTTCTCTTTAAATTTTTATTATTTATACAAAAAAAAATACATGTAAACATATAAATACGTTTATGTATTATAACATCGTCATAATAACATTTTAATTTTGATACCATTTGATTTCATACATTAAAAAGTATGAAATCAAATGGTATCGAAATCGATGCTTTGAAATTAGAATTTAAAAAATAGGCTCAAAGGTTGGCAAAGCTTTTGCAATTCCCATGGTAACGCAGATGTCTATGGCCGACGTTGAGCGCTTTCCATGAGGTAACATGCTTAATCTTTAAACTTAATATCATATTAAGTTTTAGTCAGCAATTAATCTCAGCGTCTCCAATCAATCTACGTATTGTTAATAAATGTTAACGTCAATGGAACAAAAGAAGACATGAATGAAAGTTCCATTAGATATTCGATTTGTCTTTCCGCCTTGCGGTACACAAAAGTCTTTGATAGTTCTTATATCAATGAATAAAAAATATGTCAAAGCAATTAAAACGAACAATGTTATCACATGTGTTATCTATGCACGCCATCAAATAAATGGTCAACAATAGAGTCCTACAAATGATTGAGCCGCAGTAACAAATTCATTGTGACATCAACGAAGCAATTGATATGCATAGCTCCGAAGCTTTCAAACGTTCATGCCTTGTACAATATATCGGGCGTGTTGTCCGATATATAATAAACTAGAGGAAAATTAATACATTATAGTACGCGATCTGATAGCCACAATTGAAGATCGATTTGTTTACTATAACTATTTCTACACACAACACAGGCCTGTGTTCGTATTTATTTTCGTGCATCGTAATTGGCCTCGGTACCTACCTACTCTTGGAATTGTTTCATGCTCAAATATACTCGTACAATGTACATACGTTCTGCATTACTTGGTTCCATTGCTATATATTTACAAAAAGTACTAATAACTATCTAACTTTGTTCGCGCAGCGACCCAAAATGGCTTCCCAACAGATTTTACGCCACCGTGCCCTGTCCTGCGCCATCTCCTGCCAGTTGCAGACTTGAAGGTTGCGCAAGTCATCCTCGATCATATCTCTCCAGCGGTACCTAGGACGCCCCACAGGACGTCGTCCAGTTGGGCGACCCACATAAACTCTCTTGATCTTGATCGTCCCCCATCCTCTCAACGTAACCCAGCCAACGAAGTCGGTGAGCCTTAGTCACTCCTATTAAATTGTATTACTAATAATACAATTACATTATTATATATATATATATATATATATATATATATATATATATATATATATATATATATATATATATATATATATATATATGTATATATATATATATATATATATATATATATATATATATATATATATTAGGTGTACAAATAAGTTTCCGCAGTTTTTTATAAAAAATTAGGAATTTATTGTAAAGGAAAAGTACATTACGTTTTATTCAAAGTATTTTCCATCATTTGCCACTACTTTTCCCCATCTTTCTGGCAACATTCGGATACCCCGTCGAAAAAACTCTTCATCTTTTGACGCTATCCACAAATCTACCCAATTTTTGGTGTCTTCATATGATGTGAAGCGCTGCTCAGACAGACCATGTGCCATCGACCGGAACAGGTGATAATCAGAAGGGGCTAAGTCTGGTGAATACGGCGGGTGGGGTAAAACTTCCCAGTTGAGTGTTTCCAAGTATGTTTTTACCGGCGCCGCAACATGTGGACGAGCATTATCGTGTAAAAGAATAATTTTGTCGTGTCTGGAGTAGTAATGGGCGCGTTTTTCCTTAAGTGCCCGACTCAATCTCATCAATTGTGTTCGGTAGAGAGCTCCAGTAATGGTTTCGCTTGGTTTCAGCAATTCATAATACACGACACCAAGCTGATCCCACCAAATACACAGCATGAGTTTTTTTCCATGAATATTCGGCTTAGCTGTCGATGTTGATGGTTCGCCGGGCTTAACCCATGACTTTCTCTTCTTTGGATTATCGTAGTGAATCCATTTTTCGTCACCAGTGACTATACGATGCAAAAAACTCTTTTTTTTATTCCTGGCAAGCAGCATTTCACTCATGCATAATCGGCGTTCAACGTCTCTCGGCTTTAATTCATATGGAACCCAATTTCCTTGTTTTTGAATCATTCCTAACGATTTTAAACGATGTGAAATTGCTTGTTGAGTCACTTGTAGAGTAAGTGCAAGTTCTTTTTGCGTTTGGGACGAATCTTCCTCCAATAGTACTTCTAATTCCATGTCTTCGTACACTTTCGGCCTTCCACTGCGTTCTTTGTCTTTAACGTCAAACTCACCGTTCTTAAACTTTTGAAACCATTCCTGACAACTTCTCTCACTTAAAGCAGCTTCACCATATGCTTCTAGAAGCAATCGATGCGCCTCAGCTGCAGATTTTTTCACATTAAAGAAGTAAATCAAAAGTTCCCGCAAATGATGCTTATTCGGAATAAAACTTGACATTTTTGCACGAAAAAAATTACGTGATGCTGATACGGAATCACTAGTACTTTAAGGTTATGGTGTTGCCAGATGACTAAACTTGGGATATTACGTTTTACATCTGACAATTTCTCCATAACCTTCTGGTGGGGCCATCTTTTGACAAACCGCGGAAACTTATTTGTACACCTAATATATATATTATATAATATTATTAGCAGTAGCATCTGCAAAAGTATCATTATAAGGAAATATACTCGTACTTTGTATTTTAATACGTTCGAATCTCCAATTGGGTTTTGAAATGCCTCGTTTGGGGCGAAAGAAGTGTCGTTTACAAGCTGGAAAAGTGGAAGTGTGTGTTTGGTGTTATGTTTAGTGGTTGGTGGGTGGAGAGTTGCTGACCGTTTTTCGGTGAGTTTTTGGTTTGAATTCCAAAAAAAATGGATGAAGTATCCAGCAGGAAAACACACATTATTAATTTTCTGTTATTGTTTGCTTGTCCCGGATTTGAGCTAAGTAAAAACTTTTGACCGTTCACATAGTGATAGATTTCCGCAAAGTAACGCCTGACCCATTAATAATCCTAAATAAAATTTAACTTAAGTTCCGTAGACTGGAATAGGTGTTTATTATAATATGAAAACACAGTCTAGCGTAATATCCTATTGAGTAGAACTAGTGACCGTAATACGCGGCTGTACGTTGCGGACATATGAATTTAACCGACGCATGACCGGAGCGCTGCGTTTACTGTAGTGAAATAATCAAATTTACTCCCTAACGCTACCGTCCCGTCGTCGACCGGGGCTCACTGTGGGGAGTCTTAGCGATTGTTCAACTGCATGAATGGAGATTTCACTCGGCTTAATATTAATAAAATAATTGCAATATGTATTCAAACATAGTAGACTTTGTTCGTTATAAATATTTTTTTAAGTTTATCGAGTATAAGAAAACATTTTTAAGTCGATATTTAGGCAAATGTTTATATTTTTTATGAAATAGAAAAGCAAAAGAGCAAAAGTGTCAATTTAATAAAAGAAATCCACGCCGCCTATAGACAACACCGGCATTGCAGAAGTCGGCAATGGTCTTTGAGAAATGTGTGAACTTTCAGTGTCGTATCGGCTTAAAAATATCACTGACGATATTTTAATCCACAGAGTGGTATATGGAAAGAAGTTCAGCAGAAACGCACAATACTGGTTCATTACTAATCCTAAAGATGGTAGAGATGAACCTTTTTTTGTAGCGAGTTGTTCGATTCTAGAATAGAATAGCAAGAGTTCTTTTTATGAATAGGAGTCATTCCCCAAAGTAAAAGCGATACAGAACTCCCCAAAGTAAAAGCGATACAGATAGGGTCATTTTTAAGCATCACAGAGTCCAAAATTTTCAAACACGAATGTCAAACATAATATTGTCTAACTAGCTCGTTGCTCTCCGTTTAATCCCTTTAATTCGGATGCAGGACGCGCAAAGCTCCGGTGTGACACTAGGGGGGGGGGGGGTACTACACTAGCTAGGGGTAACACAGTTATGCCACTTTAAGCTGAATATATTTCACCCTTGCATTCTGCATTTCTCATTCACACAGTCAGGGAGATCCGAATTTTAATCGATCAATATTTTTATTGTTATGATACACAGCATTGATTCTGCATTTCTTGTAAATACATCGTATTTTTATATATTTAATAATTATTACTATAACGTATATCTATATCTAAATTATTTTATACTTTGAATGTGTTAAACTCTATTCTTTTTTAGAAATCAGTAAAACTTTCTTAGATTTATAATACAGCTACACCTTGCAACTGCCTGTGTACATTGGCTCAAAATTTTGTAGTGCTGCAATAATCCCCGTGCTTTGCGGACGAATAGATATTGCAGATATTTTATCTCTCATGCCGCTACTACTCATCTACTGGCATTTATATCTGTGACATCTGTTATAGTCATCTCTTATAACACCCACGAAAAGAAATGGGGTAAACATGATATTATATAGATACCGGCAAGTAAACTTATTCATATCATATTCAACCTTCTTTATATCTTCGTTTGCTAAGATGTGCAAGAGGAAGGCACATAGAAATCCCGGACTAATCGATCAACGCACTTATCCGATAATAATTTTTAAAATCGAATTTGCACGGTCATAGCTTAAGTAAAAATTTTAAATCACTAAAATCTATCTAAGATATAACGGTAGATGTATAAAACGTAACAAAAACACCGACCGAATGATGTCAGCTTTCAAGAACAGATTATGTCATGTTCACCTTGAAGCTTAGCGCCGGGGGCTTAAAGCTCAATCGATTAAGGCGCTGGACTATACACTGTTTGGGCTTCAATAAATTGCACTCAAATTACCGGAAGGAAGTCCGTGTCCCTTATTAATTTACTTGGAAGAAGACACTTGACTTTGAGGATTGTTTAACATATTGTTGTTGTATAGCAGAAAAAAATGTGTAAGTAAAAAATGCAAATAATATAAAAGTTTTTAGTTTTTTAGGCGCAAGAAATATACATTTCCTTGTAACGAAAATTCGCTAATATGTGTTTACTATATTACAGGCGTAACAGGGTCTTTTAATGTAAACTTACTAGTGGATGTACATTGAACGAAAGTCATTCATCTCATGAGCCCTTAGAGTCGTTCCTACATTGATACGATTAACCTTGGAAAGCATTTTAATGGGATACAAGTTGACATGATTTACTAGTGATAGAGCTAGGCATGAATAGGCCGACTCGACCGGGCAAATACCACACCCTCACAGAACGTCAGCGTTAAGTGGTAGCATTTTTCTGTTACTGTATTTCGTACGGTAATTACAAATTTATCGCTCAAAATGCATTTATTATTACTTTTCTATATTAGATGTATAATATAGATAGATAACTTGTTTATTTCAAGGCAAATAAAAATGAAGCTAAAAATTAGAATAAAATACTACATTAATTTTCGGAATAACTTAAAATTAACATTAAGGTGCCAAAGACTATTCTTTGCCTATGCCCTATGCCTTTGCTCAGCTTTAATGTTGTATTTGGTTAATTACAGCGCTGGTCATTCTGCCAACACCTGTTAGAATGTGCGTTACATAAAAAATACAAAATAAATCTCGGTATTTCTAAAGAAATAACTTAATTTTTTATTTGTTGTTTAAAGCTAATAGCAATAAAGCTATATGAGAATATGAGCAAATTTTCAATATGGTGCCTCAGATATAATGTATAATATTTAACAAACAATATTATGTAGCACACGCACAACCTGACGACTTAATGATCGCGGTTTCAATTTGCGCATTAGGATAAACGTATTTATTACGAATTTAGACATCCCGGCAATCCATGTCCGAGAAATCAGGAGCCCTGTGAGAAAGCGACAGTGTCCGAATATTCTCACAATTAAAGATCTGTGGGCTAGTCCGAAGAAGTTAGACGCCCTCTCGAAAGAGATACTTCTAATAATTATATATAAGTGATGAAATGTCTTCTGAAAGGTCACACTTGCCTTCCCTACCTACCCTCACCTCTACAGACAAGCAAAGCATCAGTGTCTATGATGTTTCAGATGTCTATGGACGCCGATGATTCAGACGACCCTTTTGCTTGTTTGTCGACAAGGTTAAAATGATAAGTACATTTTAATGACTACTTAATCTGATAAAATAATCTCTAATAGTCTAAAAGTTGCGCTTCATGACTGAAATAACGATTTTTTCCTCTGAATAAACGGGGCGAGCCGGCACGCCTCCGTATTGCTACTTATTTTAATGAAACCGTCAAAAATTGTACATTGTTGACCTCGGTAGGTGGTGGGAAAATTACGAAATTAATCGCAAATGAACTTGACGGACATAAATTTGTTGTAAACCAAATTGTAAACGCATCGCTTCCATGTTTATGTGACCCCGATTACAGGATGTGTGGAATATTTTAACGATTTTCGAAACTATTTCTTGTTATTGCTTGTATTGCAATGTGTATTAATATATATGTATATATATTTTTTGTTAATAGGAACGAGTAAGTTTAGCCGAAGATCGGGCTAGGTGGCACGCCTTGGGTGAGGCCTATATCCAGCAGTGGACTACCGTCGGCTAATATTAGTATATTGATATTGAATAGTGAAATGATATATTTAGATAAATAATTTCAATTTTTATCTAAAAAAATCAATAGAAAAGTTGAAGCTATATGTTTATCTATGTATTAAAAGATATCTTTGATAAAAGCATAACTATATGAGATCTTTTTATTTATTATCTAGATACGAGTACAAGAAAAAAGTTTTGTGCCCACCACCTGGTTGAGCGTGTTATTCACCGTTCTTACCGAAAGTATCTCTCTGCGTATCATCAGTCTGTGAATCTGGCTTCCTTAGGCGATATTATATAAGACAAACGTGACCAGATAATTGCTACTTGAGTTAGATAATTTGGAGAACTATGTTTTGTTACTTTGGTTCCCTGGTTAATTTTTTCATTCCGCACCTAATCCCGAGAATATTTCCTACACAGGTTTCTAATCCGAGTTAGTGAGCAGACAGACCATCCATGTTTCAATACTTGTATTTGTATTGTATAGGATGAATGCACTAGCCGAAGACTTTCAACTTAAATCTCTGAAGTATGAACGATGAAAGAAGTTGACGGAGCTTCCCAGATGCTGCCTACTGTCATTCATTTTTAATCATGATGTCATCCCATTGTTATGGAACTATCTAATAAATAAATATTGGCAGGAGTATGAATATTATTTCTTATATAGTATTTCTGTAAACCATGTTTCAGAAGATAATATTTACTATTTCAGACAAAAATTCTAATAAAAATAACATTCTCTTTCATTATACACTTCTTTTAAATAAAAAAAAAATATTTATAGGCCTTGATAACATTGTTAAAACTAGTAATGCTTTGTGAGCAGCAAGGTTTAATATGCTGAATATTGGCAAGCATTAAGAGTGATGTCATAACTGCTATAAAACATACACATATACTTGCATGACTATTGCAACTGTAACTATTTATACAGATGATTTGGTGCAAAAAATTATTCATCATCATTAGCCTATGGAAGGCCACTGCTGGACATAGGCCTTTCTCAAAGCGCAACACCTACCACCACAACTGATTTTCAGCTACAGGCATTGCATAGACCAGTTTCAACCAGCTGCTCTGTGCAGATCATTGCTCCATCTAGCCCAGGGGAATTCAATACTATGTCGAGATGCGCTCGCTCTGTCTGTGGTTTCAACTTGATCAAAATGTTTAACATTACCAATAAGTTTACTAAAACTTACAATTATTACTATGTTATTCCCGCTATAGAATGGGGCCACCCTATTTTGTTCTGGCAGTATGGTATGAGGCAACTGTAGGGGCAAATAGCAAGAGATGGGCAGGAACATCTACATGGGTGATAAAAACAAATTTACAATCCCCAATTCGCATTTGAGGGATTTTCAATTTTGAGGGACTCAATTTTGTATGATATTTATTATTTTAAGGGATTAATGATAGATTAAGGGATAAAAATTTGTGTTGATTCATTTAATTAATCAACAATCATGTATATTTAATAACTAAAATCCATAAAAATAAAGTAATCTAATCCTATGAAAAAAGAAGCTGACATTCTAATAACAATCAGTTGGTCTAAATGGGGTCACTAGACAGGGACTAGCATGATCAATTAAAATGGCCTCATTAAGACTTGACATACAAGTTTAAGACATACCAGTAATTAATCCTATAATTAGCAGGTGTCATATTGATTATTCAAATTAAAATTTTTGTCATTTCAATTTAGCAAAGGAATTACACTCCTATTCCTCTACAATCATACAATCCTGGCACAGTGATGAAATTACACTCCACCTGACAATAATTAAAATTTTCTCATTTGATGTTGGAGGATGTTTATTGACCTAATATCTCACTATGAATCACATTTAATTCGATTATAAAAAGAAGTATTGAATACATAATGTTTATGTTAGAAAAATTACATAAGATAAATACAATGTAATCATATGTTTATTAAAAATATTTAGTGATCTTGTCTCCTTCAATACATATTTATCAGATTTGTACCATTTCTTAAGCAGGAATTTAATCATAAAACACGATCTAATTTTTCATGACTTAGGAAAATAGTTGATATCAAACTATCGTACACTATGTTAAAAATCCCATTGTCAGCTGAAATAGGTCATATTCCTGTTCAATAACACCTTAGCCAAATTTCCCATTCCACTCGCAGTAAAGTACATAGCTGCGCGAAAATCAAGAGCAATTTACGAAAGCAATATACTGTTATTCTTAAATAAGCGCAAAAATTGTATTATGTATTTATATCATTGCTATGTATGTATGTATGATCTTTAACATCACATGGTTCTAATTTTCCTGAAGAGCTTATCATTATCTGCGAATATCGTAGAAATTAGCAATTCATTCGTACCTGTTTACTTTTGTTGTCGATCCCGTTCATCTTGCCGTCCGGTACATTACCGTTGTTTTCCTCATTTTTTTCACTTTTTACACCCTCCAGCGCCATATTCAAATACGTACTTTAGTCACTATCATGCGAAAAATACAATGATTTCCTGTATTTCACTAGATATAAAATAATTTTTCACAAATTCAATACGAGCGCTCACTCCCATAGACAAACATCTATCACAATCACACCTACATATCACGTCCTAACAGGCGACGCATTGAGCGCGAATGAAAAAAACTGTAAGGCTAGATGACAGTTCAATTGACACCACAGATAAATATCGCGAAAGAATATTAAAATTTAAAGTGGTACCAACAGTAAAGCCATCATTTTATTTCTTATTCAGGCTTCAGTGTTTAATACTAGTATAATATTAGAAACAAGTTCTTAGAAATAAGGTCATACTAAATGCACATTTAATCGAATCAATGTTTATTAGCTAGTTGTGATTTATTTATATATTTTTAACCAAAAATACATTTAATTTACAACTATTATAATTGTTTCATTATGGATCTATTAATAAAGAAATTAAATACTTTAAATAAAACATTTATAGAAAATTCTTTTTTATTAGAGACCCAATTCTCAGAATGCATTTCTAAAGTTGGTACCGCTTACATTATGCCGCAATGGTATGTCTACTAAAACATAGATGGCACTATGTATGTTATTTTATCTGTTTTAAAGATAACATATACTATAATTATAGAAATTACCAAAAGTAAATTATTATTTAGAATATTTAAATCGAAAAAATTTATAAACTTAAGGTTAATAAATTTTTTGAATGAATGTAAATTTCTTAATAAAATTATAGCTTAAATTACAAAATAGTCAATATTGAAATAAAATTCTATGCGTTTAATAACTTGATTTGAAGTTAAATTTAACTAAGTCATTTTTTACAAAAAATGCAAAATAACAATACAATAAAAAAAAGCTCTCCCCGGCGGGGAATCGAACCCCGGTCTCCCGCGTGACAGGCGGGGATACTTACCACTATACTACCGAGGACTTACGAAATGTATTCAAATTAGTAAATTTTTCTATCTTCTAATTCAATATATTTTTTTATATTAATACATTTTATATTAATATATTGACTAATATTGAATAATAATATTGTAATAAAAATAACTAAAATTATGAACTATTTTGTCAAAAATAACTTTTTTATTCCCATTTTTTATTTTTACACTACAATAGATTACAATCAATCACAGCCTGCGGCAGTCCACTGCTGGGCATAGACTTCCTCCATGAAGCGCCACCCAGCCCGATTTTCGACGTCACGCATCCAGTTTCTGCCAGCCGTCCTGCGCAGATCGTCGTCTGGGGGGCGTCCCAAACTATGTTTACCGAGACACGGTCTCCACTCAAGCACTCGTCTACTCCAACAATTGTCAGATCTCCGACAAACGTGATCAGCCCATTGCCACTTTAGTTTGCTAATTCGCAAGGCTATGTGACTTAAGTTCTCTGGTGGATTTGTTCATTCCGAATCACATCAACCAGAGAAACTCCAAACATAAGAGAACTACGCAGATAAGAGAACTCGTTTCGTAGCGATTCTGAGTTTGTGAAGCAGACGGAATGTCAGCGTCCACGATTCGGCGACGAAATTAGTAATTATTATTTTCATCTCTAAATAATTTATTTAAATTTGCAATCAAATTTACAGATTTGATTTTGAGTGATGAAACTTTCATATGTGTATTTTTCCTTTCTTATCACGACTATATGGTTAACTTCAGTGGAAACCTTATCCCTTTAAACTATAGAATAAATTAATTTAACAACTTAACCATTACAATATTAAAGCACTAATTGCTATAGATAAAGTAGTAAGAGACTTTCATAAAAGATTCTCATCGATTGCTTTCTGTATGTGTGTATTTAATATGGTGTTGGTGGTGTTGTATATAGTTTTGTTAGGTTGAGCAGATGACCGTTTATTCGGTTATCGTTATTATTATTATTGAGTTTAGGGACAGTGATTATTTAGTTTTGTAACGACTGTTTTACAGCATAAATTTAGAACAAAATTAGGTGCTTTTATATCAACTAGTTTTGTTAATACCCAATTTATAATATTATATTATATTTTAGGTTGCTCTTGCGTATAACAAAACAATTATCGATTCTGAATGATGGATTTCCACAATGAAATGCCTAACTCCAGTAATCATCTACGAGAAAACAAAGTTATTAAATCAAACATCAACGGCTACATTGTCTAGTTGATCACCATTAGCTCTATTTGCCGATAATGTTAATGATAGTGATCATTAAGAATGTTTATACATCAAATAATAATAGATATCTAGGTATTTACAGGCTTACCATGTGGTGTACAGATAATGTTTGATTTTATCGAGCAAAACTAGATATATTATGTGTACTGTTGTATATAAAATTGTTTTAGAATTTTAGACTTTTTCCGGTTTTAATTTATGTAATCATACAATAGTGTTAGAGCCATGGTAGCACAAATGTGCCGACCCGATCGGGTAATATTAAAGTCAAGTGGTATTTTTTTAATGCGTTTTAGCTCGTTTTGTGAACATTTGGTTCACGGACGACGGTGATTGCTTGCCATCAAATGACTCGCTTAGACCGTAGAGCTGTGAGACTCAAGACTATTCGACGCAGCATTTTTTTCCGATCCGAATTTGCAATAAAAATTTTTGACATCTGTGTTATTTACTACGTTGTAGCTTTTTATGTCGATATTTATTAACCATTGCGCTAAAAATATTTCACCCAAAACTCAAAAATTTAAAAATATTTTTTTTTCACAGCTCACATATGTCCCACTGCTGAGCACGGGCCTCCCCATTTCTGAAGAAAAGGACATTAACCCACCACGCTTGCTTAGTGCGGATTGACGAGGTTACCAGATTCGGAATAAATATCTGTAGGCCACACATATATTTATTCCGAACCGGGAATCGAACCCGCGACTATTCATTCCGTGAGCATGGGATCCCACCACTGCGCCAAGTGGCCGTCAATATAATATCCTAATTTTTATGTTAGAGAAGAGTTGTTTTATAAATAACCTAAATACCAAAAAAATATTGCGCGTCGAGAATAATTCTATCAATGAACACTATACGTTTTAAAGTGTTACTATTAAACCATTCACACTAGTTTTAAATAATGTCTGTGTGATGTAGTACTAGTTATGAGTCTTAGTCATATAACTCATAAATTTCCAATATGACCAATAGATTGATTTCCTCAACTGTACCTCATATATAATATAGTAGATGACTCCGTAAGCACAGTGTGTATTTGTTTGTGCATTCACAGTCCATTTGATAAATGGACGTTGCATCGATGATATTTATATTAAAAAATATTTACAATAAATAGTGAGTCGTGAAATTTATTGTGTCGGTAAAAACTAAATTCACATTGATAAATTGTCCAATCTAGTGTCGAAATAGTGAAAATGATTAAGTGTAAGTCTGATTATATTTTGAAAATAGAATTAATAACAATTCACCTTAATAACGGAAAACATTTTATTTTACTTACAATTTTAAATATTTTTAAGGTCTTGGCCGTCAATTTTATGAATTATTTTGTCTAAGGATTCGTATACATAAAAACCTTTTAATCTTATTTTTTTAATATTATTTGAAAAAAATTTTGGTAACCAATTATTTTAATTTATGTTTAAACATGTTTAAAGATTCTCCCCTTAATATTATAGACTTACTAACGTTTACTTTCATTAAAATCTTTGAAATGTTCAAGCTTGTCGTGTTCAATTAGATATTAGTTTAAATTTATGAAGGCAAAACACTTTTAGATCATATGAAAATGAGAGGAGGCTGTAACCTTGCAATTTTATTTTATTTTTACTCGACATTCGATAATTGTTTCAGGCTTAATAACATTATTACTTTACGTACTCCGCCATACATGAGATAATTAGGATTATTTAGTTTTTATTAAATAACATTCAAAGTTACTACGACATCACATGAAGTAGAAGTTTGACTATGGGGAATTCACTTGGAACACACGGTCAACGAACCCTTATCAAACTCCCAGGATTCATATACATACATATATGTATATGATATATTTGTTCAAATTTGATCCTTGTAATTTTTATATTCAAATTTAATATTTGTGAAAAAAAAAAAGCTTTATGTGCTGTACAATGAGCCCAACGTCGTCAAAACCATTAAAATTGGCTTCGTTGGGCTGGGTACGTAATACGGATTTCCCCACGTAAAAAAAGGGGTACGTAATACGGATGGATAAGTCTAGAGTACCCAAACGCCTACTCGACGGCAAACTAGATGGACGTAGAAGCCGCGGAAGACCTAAGCTTAGATGGCTAAATGGAGTCGAGGACGACTTAAAGGCAATCGGTGTGAGGCATTGGAGAGAAAAAGCTAAACTAAGATCCGACTGTAAAAATTTACTGAACCAGGCTAAGGCCCACCCGCGGCTGTAATTCCTTGATGATGAATATTTGTGATAAACTAAAGAAATAAAAAATAATTTAAATCATTAACATGTGTTATTTATCCAACTTTATATAATTAAACTAAACCACCAAAAAAACTAAATCTTAAAATAAAATAACATATCCAAAAGAAAACAGTCTTGTTTAAAGTAATAAATTCATAAAAGTAATACGTATTTGGTTTGCATAAAACTAATTGATGTAGTTGACCATTAATTTTACAAAACTTGTAAAGCAAAAATTTCAAACCAAATATTAAAATTTTTAGAACATCTGCAAAGTGTATTTAATGCTGTAAAATAATAATAACAATACTCGCAACTTGTTAATGTCTGTGCCCAGCGGTGGACCGTCATAAGCTCATTACGATAATATATTTTATTATTTTCTGTAGAGATTGTATGTGTGACTAGAGTCAACTTTCAACGGAAAAAAGCGAAGGAGAAACATTGTTTTGGCAGAACTCGAACGTGTAATAATTCGTCAAATGCCTATAACTCTCGGCTATCAAATTTCTTCTTGAGTCCATAAGTTTTTACAACATTTTCGTTGTACATAGGTATATATATCTTTATTATTATAATTGTATATATTATGTGTATAAAATTTAAACATCCTTGTATTATTGCTGCCTCATATTCAAGAAGTTCGAAAAAGTTATAATGACTTAAATATGTAACTAAAATTAAATGTTTAATTATTATCAAAATAACTATGCCGTCCTTTTTATAAGTTTATGTACTTTTTATATGATATGAAGAAAACTCCCTCAAATTTGATTTAATAGGTATTATTATTTCGAAAAAAAAATATGGTTTCTAAAATTATTCTTCTTACTTGTTACGCTCTTGACAGATTTTTTTAGTTATTCTTACTAAGTAACTTTTAAAGGGCAGGTGTGATTTGCCTCAAGACGCTCCGCCACTTTTCTCTGTTAGCGGTCATTCTGGTACACTCTTGCACATTATTAATTACCGTTGTGTTGTGTCATTTTTTAAAATAAGTGATCAATGTAAATATATAAATTAATAATTTAAAAAATAATGATAAAAACCTCTAGGTGATTATTTATTTTTGTGTGAAGTTATTCAATAACCATCTAAATTATGAACATATGATGAATTTGTGTAAAACCACTCGTGATAAATAAGTGAAATACTATGCAATTGGTGGTCGAATGTGCACGTCATAATATTTAACCGCTTCATTCATAAATTTCCTCAAAATTCAAGAATGACCTCAAATTACATCACCCGCGGAATGCATCAGCAATTGAAAACACCAAACGCTTGGTGTTTTCAATTGCTGACGCATTGCACGCATAATCCATGAAAATATCACAGGTCTCATGTATAGTACTTAATTTCAATGTCTTATTAAAGTGAAAACTTCTTTAGGCCTACCGAACGATGTATGTTACGAGAAAATTGTATGGGTCCGCATCACGGTCGAAAAAAAAATTAATTCATGATACTACAAATAATTTAAAATTAAAAAAAAATTTCGCAGTTATAAGTTGCACGTCTATCGGTAATCCCCATGACTGCCGATTGTTTTGTTTAATTTAATTTAGGTATGGAAATAGCCCGTGTTATAGTAATTTACCAATGAAAGAGCTTACGGCACGAACGAGCCGCCTTGAATTAATACACCTTCACAAAACATATGCATTAAACGTAGGGATTTTTCTATGTTACCTAGCTTTTCTAAACTTTCATCATCATCATCATCATCAGTATAGTCTCCCTGACAGTTGCTTTACATTAAACTTCCTTAAAATTGAGTCATGATGCCTTGAACTCTATGCTTGGAGGGCGAATTAGGGATTGCAAATTGGTTTTTAATACTTAGGCAAATACTAAATGTCCATCTACTGGTAGGTATTGCCTCCATGTTTTTAACATACAACACCCACAGGAAGAAATAATATTCTATGCTAGAAAGGGAACTAAAGCTACTAAATGTAAACAACTATTTGCCCGTACCGTACTGCCTGCATAATTGTATGTAGTTTTAGATGGGTAAACTAAATAACAATAAAAAAAATCGTTTATAAAATATAAACAACATTTTGAATTTCGACAATAGCACTATCTATTATGGGGTCCAAAAGTAACATATTTTTCATGCTGGAACTTCTTCCAAAATTTAATTGAAATGAGTGAGGAGGTTTCAAAGATTATATGATTATAGTAGGTATTTAGAAGAAGGAATAAAATGGTTAGCGCTCGTTGTTGCCGTGTGTCAGTTAAATGAACAGTGCATACATTTATATGTCGTCCACAATGGTGTTTGCTTTATTATCGCTTCGTTAACAGTAAATTGTTTGCAAGGCTAAATGTGTCAATGGGCTCGGGAATACATTATACCTATGTATATGATATATCATTAGTTCATTGATATTACGAGCATTAACTTAAATGTGGGAGTAATGGATTTATTGCTTCTTTTTGTATATGATAATAATGTTCCCTTTAATTTTTTCCTAATTGCGCGATTCAAAAGTGAGCAATAGGTGGGAAAACATATTCAAAACCTATGTAAAAGTGCACAACTGGGGAAGTGTAGTACTTGTGCCTCTGTTTGAAGACAAAACTTTTAAACACATTGTGCATCAAAAACGGCTGCGCACCTTTCAAAAAACTAGCGTGCGGCCGCTAATCCGTTACCACCCCATTCCTTCTCATGGGTGTCGTACGTGGCGACTTTAAGAGGAAATACCAGTGGATGGGCAGCGTCGACCTAAGAAAAACCAATCCGCGTTCCCAAATCCGCCCGCCATATGTGGGGATTACGATTATATATATATATATATATATATATATATATATATATATATATATATATATATATATATATATATATATATATATATATATATATATATATATATATATATATATATATATATATATATATATGAGAAGTACATTAATATCGCGTCATTTATTTCTGCACTCCAGTGGACCTTGATCTCACGCGCAATTAGTATGCATCGTTTGTTTGTCCAGTGCTAGTATTTGCATATCATGATATGCGACATCGTATTTGTCTTATAACATATAACACTAATTCAATTAGTCTAGATATCATAAAGTTACTACGTATAATTTTTTAAAAAAAAAATATACTATTTCATTATTAAATTTCATTCCATTAAACCCAAAATGCAATTCGTTAGAAGACCAAGCCAAATGGAGCGCCTTCAGAGACACTTGTCTGGCAGACAACTTCCACAAGCTAATGATGAATGTGTTTGTTAAACGTTTTTATTTAGCTTGATCCCGTATATTTGTTTGTTTCAAATCTTACTTATTAGAAATAGTTAAAAATACATACATATCCTCACGCCTGTCTCTCGTAGGAGTAGGCAGAGACAACAGATCTCCATCTGCTACGATCTCGGCATACTTCCCTTGCTTCCTCCACACTCATTATGCTCCACATGCAAGCCCGCCGGTTAAGGGTACTCCTGACCTGGCCTTTCTTAAAAACTTCAGCAATTTGGTCAACGTATGTTTTCTGTGGCCATCCCCTACCGACCCTTCCATCCACTTTCACAACGTAATTTTTTTTACCAGTCGTCTTTCATCCATCTTCAAACCATCTAAGCATCTCTTTCTCGACTTTTGTCACGACACCTTTTCTGAACTCCACAAATGAATCTCTTATATCTTCATTTCTTATTCTATCATTCAAAGTTACACCACACATACTTCTTAATGTTCTTATTCAGAAGAGTCATGAAAGCAGACTGAATGTGGTGGAAATGAGAGCCACCACATTCAGTCTGCTTTCATGACTCTTCTGCCAAACACAACTTTCACTACCATAAATTAGAATCGGAAAAAGCACCCCCTGATAAACCACCAGTCGGGCCGTTTTAGACACATTCTGACTTTTCATAAAGGAGTGCAGGGCTCCATTAACCTGATTACCAGCTATCACTCACCTGTCAATGTCACATTCAAATTGACATTGATTCTTATGAGAATACCGAAGGTGATATTGATTCTTGTGAGAGAGCAGCACAATTGGTTTTATTGTTATACAATTGTCTTATATAAAAATGTATCGTGAAATAAGCTGTTTTTCTCACAGAAATAAAATTTTAATATCTTAGTAAATATCATCATTCATTTAATAGTGTTAGAGCCTTGGTAGTATGAACGGGCCGGCTGGAGCGGATAATAAACACACTATCAAACTACCACAGAATACTATCCTTAAGTGATAGCATTTTTCTACATTAACTTATTTTGTACGGCGTGTGCAGACTTCCGGACTCCCTATTCCTTTGACCTTCTTTTATTTCCTTCTTGCGTTTCATTCCTTTTCCGCTCCAATTATATACGTCATTACCTTACTATAGGTAATGTATTCGCAGTGCCTTTAGTTCTGCAAATTTTCACGAGCAATGGTGGTTGATTACCATCAGATGACCCGCTTGCTCATTTGGCTATCTTTTTCATAAAAATAAATAAATAAATATATAAAATCATCAAGCTACGACAGTTCACTGCTATACATAGGCTTCACAATATCCTTACCAAACAATGAAATAGAATTGTTATAAATTTTTTTTAGTTGACAATGGCTTTGATGTTCAAACAAACAACAAATAAACATTCAAACCATTAATAATGGGAATATTCAAATGTCGCATTGGCGAAATGTTCGCGTATCATATATAACATCATCAGGATAAATATTTATACTGTTATTTAGTCACCCCGCAATCATTTTTTTTATGGCATTGGAAGGCAAACGAGCAGGCGTGTCACCTGATGAAAAGCAATCAGCGCCGCCCATAGACATCCGCAACGTCATAGGCAGTGCGGAAGCGTTGCCGACCTTAAAGGAAATTATGGGAGTGGGAGTGGGAGTGGGAATCGGACGGGGGAGTGGGAATCGGAGGGGGAGTGGGAGTGGGAATCGGAGGGGGAGTGGGAGTGGGAATCGGAGGGGGAGTGGGAATCAGAGGGGGAGTGGGAATCGGAAGGGGAGTGGGAGGGAGATTGGGAGTGGGAATCGGAGGGGTAGTAGAAGTGGGAGGGGGAGGGGTTTGGGACTCCGGAACTCAGACCGCTCACCGTACGAAGCGCGGTAGCTAAGCTACCACCGGTTTTCTGCGGGAGTGTGGTACTTCCCCGGGCGAGCCGGCCCATTCATGCTACAGACAAATAATATGCCATTCTTGACAAGGTATTCATCTGCAGCGTGGCTCTACCACTTTTAAATATCAATCATTTACATACAGTTAATTATTTTGAATCTGGGTGGGTTTTCGTGATCATCTTTGTGTTTATATTGACACCCGGCAAAAGGAACCCAAGAGTTGGGCTATTAATGTAAAGCGGTTGTATTTAGTGTAAATCAAAACAATATAAAGGGGATATAGCAATGTATAAGGTCTAATATAGGCATTTAAATTAAAAAACAAACGATATGCGTTACATTACAATTAAAAGAAATGAAGTGTTTGTATATTCATATGCAAGCGAAACGAAAGTGAATAGACTGATTGCACTAAAAACCCACTGTCTTATTTTTGTTACAATAATATTGATCTAAGGCGACGAGAGATAATTGCGTCACAACAGTTGATAGGAGTGATAACATGTGACCCCGGTAACTCAGTCATTAGCCACACTCCGAAGCCGTCACACGCGAAGGACCAAATTACTAATTCTCACGTAACAGAGTGAGTTCTATTCTAAGATGTTTTTTGTTTTATCGTGTTTCCTAAGCTTAAGATAAATTTGCTTTCATTTGTAACTTGCGAAAAGCATATTTAATTACAGATATATTTATTATAAGCCACATACAACACATATAGAAGTAGAAATACTGTTTGCATTCGTAAAAAATATGAAATCAATAAAATATCGTAATAAAATCAATCTATCTGTTCATCAAAGTAGCCTCATATAATTTCATACCTAATTTCCTTTTTTAAATTTTCTGTCTGTTTATTCAGTATAGTTTTAGATGTGAATAGAATCGCTAAAAAAAGCTTTTCATAAACTTGCTGAAAAATTGAATGAGTTTCTTCGCGAAAATTCAAACACATCAGAGATGCAAGAAGAAAATCCCGCAAAATAGCTTGTATTTAAACGTTCACTTCCATTCAACCATCCTCGTGAGATATTTACTCTTCAGATTAAATTCGGATTTTAGATACTGTTAAATAAAGTGATACCCGGCTAAATAAAGCGAGAGAATGTCATAGTGCTTTTTTAAATTAATTACATGTCCCTGATTCTTTGTATTTAGCACCTTATTTAATTCAAAAAGTCCAAATTTCATTATTTTGTTTTCTTATTCCAAATTTGAAGAAGTTTAAAACTAACCTGAGAACTAGGCAGACTTTAGTGAAGTGGTTAATACAAGATGTAATTAACTGGATATTCATATAATACTATAATGTGATTAATAAAATCACGTAATAAACTAATTTGGCAGTGTTCGCACAGTTAGTGAACTAAATATTAATAATAAACGAAAATATTACTAATAATAAACTGTCTTATCAAGACGATAAAGCTAAAATACTCATAGTATCAATTCAATTCAATATTATATAAAACTGTCTCTCACTCAGACACTGATTGACACATTATTTGGGAAACTGTAAGACATAGTGGGTAAATTTGTTCTAGGGAAATGTTCTGATAGGGCTCGAGGCAAAGGAATATCCAAACCTTGAAAATCTGATGCTGGTAAAAATTTGCTCAACAGCCTGCCCAAACCGCAATCCTACCGGGGTCGTCCTCGAACAAAAATGGTGACAAATCGAACACATGGATCCCTACCCAAAGAGAAAAAAATTGAAAATGGCGGAAAAGAAGATAGCTTCCTTACAAAACTATAATCGTCAGTTATGGGCCGATTTCGCTGAAATTTGGCAGAAGCTTTGAAAGCCTTCCGAAAATCTAGTTTTCTTATCTATAACTTAAGTCTAGCTTTCTTTATTAACAAAATTTTTTAATAATTAGAAACAAGAAGATATTATGGAATGGATGTTTTATGACAACTGGTGCAGTAGCATTTTCGCCTTCTGAGCCAAGGCAATATTTCTCGTGATGGCAGAGTCGAATCCACAATGGATTCAACTCTGCCATTAGGAGAAATATTTATATGGCCAACATGACATCCTGAGTCTGAGTGTTTGCCCTTTTCATTTCATGTTTATAATGGTATCCACATCAGGTTTTCACATCCTCCTCTTTTAGAGCCTTCCCATATATGGAAGAATGAATATTAACCCACCGCACTTGTCCAAAACGTGACGCGCATACTGAATATATACCTGTAAGCATTAAATATATTTATTCTCATGTGGGAATCAAAGCCGCAACCATTGACTTCGAAAGTTGTAGCTACGCCATTAAGCCCATTAGAGAGAGAGAGAGAGAGACCATTTGGTGGCTTGAAAACTCTGACAACATTTATGATGTTCGAATTAATGTCGTCGTTCGAAGTAGTGTCGAATTAATCGTTAGTTTTATATAACTACTACTAGGTACAATAAGAACTTTTTTAAATATTTATTAATTATAAATATGGCAGTATAAGTTTTCTGTTACTAAGGGCATCAGCAATTGACGCAAGAAAATAAAGTTTATTAACACGACTAAGTTTAAAATACACAATTGATAAGATAGCGACGGAAAAATATTAAAGTTTGTAGAGATCTCATTTTATTGCTGAAATTTTAATCTTCTTGTTCGCATGTTACGTTAAAAAACAATACAGGAATTAGACACCTAATACGTCAAAAAATCTCTTAGCATCTTAATGAGAATAATTTCTGTCGCTGAATTCCACTACCATACATTACGATCATCATCATCATCACCAACCCACAAGACCCGCCAACAAGACCAATCTTCGACTTAACGCATCCACTTGTACCAGTCGCACTGCCCTATCTACTACACAAAATACATGGCGATTCAGTACGGTATGTTCAGCTCTATATTTTTTCTACCTACCTAGTGGAATTCTACGACAGGATTATTTAAAAAATAAGCAACACTAGATCTTATTTAAAAAATAAGACACCTAGTACAGAATTTTACTACCGTATAGCTAACCACGAAACAAATTTTATTCCTCACCATCTCAGTGAGTTCCTACCGTATTAGATAGGCAAATACGGTGAACCCGCGGTAATCCAGATCCCATGTCTCCGGCGTCCCCTATAATCCGACAGGTCTATCACTATTGATTGTACATAAAATTTCAGTAAAGCTTCAATAACATAATTCATAATTAGACAGGTTCTAACTTGCACCACTATTATGGTTTGTTTTTAAGTTCTATAACAATGATGATGATATTTTTATAATAAAATATTACCTCTCCATTGTGATGTTTAATTTTCTAAATTTCACATTCATATTATATATGTACATAATTATGTAATATGATTCGTGGTTCAAATAGATTATTTGATTTGTAATTTTGATTACAAGGTAGGTCAGGTTGTCATTTACTGCGTTTTCGCTTTTTGTCTTTATTCCTATACAGTAAATATGATATTTTTCTAGGATGAACTACATTAAGCCTTATGTCAATATATTTCAGTAACACTTAGTGAAGCAATGAAGATCGGTTTCATCGGGGGCGGCAGACTGGCATTCGCGTTAGCTAATGGATTTATATCA
Organism: Baronia brevicornis; assembly: GCA_031353405.1. Lineage (NCBI taxonomy): Eukaryota > Metazoa > Arthropoda > Insecta > Lepidoptera > Papilionidae > Baronia > Baronia brevicornis. The sequence continues at coordinate 77,638 of JASFAT010002542.1, read as the reverse complement.
GCAGGTAAACATTAAAAATATATATTACCATTACGAACTACTCGAATCAGTTGGAATATTATATAATAACCTTTAATTTTAATTACTATTTAATGACATAATAACGATATTAACTATACAAACTTGTTCCGTTATAAAAAAGGCTATATTGTTGCGTAACACATAAAAAATCATTTTTTTTATGAAACGATTAAAACCTCATTTTGAAATCTCAAAATCCTGGTCAAGCAAACCATTACAACTTTTAAAAATAAATTGTAAAGCCGTCCATCAATGGTTGACAAGAACAGTTAATAGAAAATACCCACGCGCGGAAAAGACACAGGACGATGTCTAGAAAAGACTACACATTGCTGCAACATTTTTGAAGTTTGGGAATGCTAAAACTTTTGTATCGTTTTACCTGTATAAAGGTGCGACGGTGCGTCGAAGAAGAGTTTGAAAGTTTAATACTGAAGAAAATAGTAGAAGATAAGAAATGTAATTATGTAAGAGAATGATGTAAGAGAAGTGAAGAAAAGTGAATCTTGTGACCGATTTCATTTTTCCGGTCCCCAAATCAGCGGGTAACAATATTTATTCTTTAAGAAATATGTTACATTTATTTACATACACAAATAATATAATCATGGGGACTACCCATGAGTGCATTTTTATGTCGTAAAAGCTACAGATTCTGTTACAGATTGTTCTGATATTTAACTATTAAATTACTTTTAATTGTTTATATGTTTACAGGCCTCGCCAAACCAGACGAGATCACAGCTAGTTGTCATCCAATGGACGTGACCAGCGCTGAGGCATTTAAGGTAACTTATATAATTAGATTTATGGTCTACAGATATTTATTTTGTGTCTGGTAACCCCATCAAGCCGCATTGGACAACCGTGGTTTGGGTTAATGTCCGTTTCTCCAAAAATGGAGAGGCTCGAGCCCAGGAGTGTAACATGTTATGTATTGGCTTTGAAAAAAAATAAGAAGATTTAAGACGCTTATCTTAGATGAATTTTTATGGAATACATAGACAAACGAGCAAATGGGTCACCTATAGGTAAATAAATAGTCATAGCCATCCATGCACATTTGCATTAACAGACGCATTGCATACCTAAGGCTAAGGATATGAATAACTAACGGTTATTTTAAAAAGCGAAAAGGAAGTAAAGAAATATTTACCGTACGAAACGCAGTGACATCGAAAAATGCTACTATTTAACGCCTATAGAATAATGGACCAGGATTTGGGCCTTCGGATCCCTTAGTTCACCATGTAAAAGGCGTTAAAACCGAAAATACTACTACCTAATGCCTACCGTGAGAGATAATACTTCTTCGACCGAGCATTAGATTCACGTATAGCTCTATTTAAGGATTATTTTCAAGACATTTTTGTTCAAATAATATGATTGAATTGCTTTAAGATAAATTAATAAAACTTTCTTTTTTATATATTCACGCCTATTCCTAGCACTCTTTGGTCTCTGCCATCGCAGGGGTTGGCGGAGACCAAAGAGCTCCATCCGCTACTATTCATCGCAGCGAAACGGCTGTCCATTAGTCGCTTTTCGCCCTCGTGAGAACTAGGACGTGACGGGTGGCGAACCACGTCACCGTTATTTTCAACAAATTAGGTATATTCAATTCGACTTAGTAAATCCCACGAGCCGCAAGGGACGATGGAGGTCAGCCCCAGCAGAGCCCTGCATGCTGAGGTATGGCACCATAGTACCCGGGGGAGCCCGATCCCGGTATTAATAAAACTTACCAGGAACTTTTCGATGCAAATAACAAAGGTTATGTACAATAAATAAAAATTTCAGGGTCTAGGAGCGACAGCGTTGTTCGAGAATAAGCCAGTAGTCGAACGATCAGAGGTGGTTATAGTGTCTGTGAAACCAGACGTAGTTGTATCGGCTCTAAGAGACATAAAGGATCTAGAACAAACAAAGAACAAGCTTTTTATATCCGTTGCCATGGGTGTGACTACCGCGACAATCGAAAAGGTGAATAACATAAATTATCTTACTAATTATAATATATATATATATATATATATATATATATATATATATATATATATATATATATATATATATATATATATATATATATATATATATATATATATATATATATATATATATATATATATATATACTGCCTTCTTCAGCGTTAACCCACTGATCGAAAACTGCCGTAACCGGTGAACCAAAGTCACCTTTTATAGGTGACTTTGGCTCATCGAACTATAAAACTATATTGGCATGTGATCTGGTCACGTGTGTCAGTAAACCGACAACAGCTGGAGAAGACGAGTACTGAAGTGAACACCGCGTTTTGGCTAACTAGTTTGAGATTCTCCCCAGATGCTTATATTTTATGTTACAATCACAATGTTATCATATCACTGACAAATCACTTTACAACAAACTCTAACTTAAATGCATACAGAAATTGTTCATAAATCACGTCCTTTGTAAAACCACTATAAAGTAAAATTTAAAATACATGTATTTTGTAGAATATTAATAATTAAACTTATATTCAGGTACTACCACCAGAAGCTCGTGTAGTTAGGGTAATGCCAAACACGCCAGCGTTGGTCAAAGAAGGAGCTGCAGCGTTGAGCAGAGGCAAAAGGGCGACTGCAGAGGATGCCAAAATCACAACAAAGTTATTCCGCGCAGTTGGTTCGTGCGATGAGGTACCAGAATATCAGATGGATGCAGTCACTGCCCTTAGTGGAAGTGGCCCAGCATACGTAAGTCAACTTTTAATGCTGACATGTGATCAAGTTTATGAATCAGTGAGCCAATAGAATGAATATTCTATACATGTATATCTTATATTATAGTCCGGATATCTAAATGGGGCGGATCGCCTATTTTGTTTCATATTAATAATTTTATTATTTCACTTTCTTTAAAACTGTATGACAAAAAAAAATCTGCCTGGCTGATTCTAAAATTTGAAAACCAAAGTTACTACAGAGGTTTTCCCTGAAGCTCTGATAACTTTTATTTATATATTATATTAAAAGATGAATGTAATATCTGTTTTACATATACTTTTCACTGAGCTTCCCGATTTCTAGAAATATTGAAATTGTCCCAACACGCTTGTCCCGTGTTGACGCATGAGCGTCCCGAATCGTCGGCGAACACAGCATTTCCGATAGGCTCGATCTTTTATTTGTACGCAGAGATGTATCATCTCTCTGCCTACTGGATCGAATTTATTACTAAAAATATTATATATACCCATAACTGATAATATACTTTTTTAATTTGTTTTCAGGTTTACATGCTTATAGAATCTTTAGCTGACGGCGGAGTCCGATGTGGCCTACCTCGAGACCTGGCATTAAGATTGGCTGCCCAAACAACACTGGGGGCAGCAGCAATGCTCCGTACAGGGGGCCATCCTGCAGTAATGAAGGACAACGTGACCAGCCCTGCAGGATCTACTGCTGAAGGGACTTATCACCTTGAACAAAACGGTCAGTGTAACTTATCAGTGGTATTAAAATAGTCTTATTAGCTAGTAGCGTTTATTTATGGCAGCGATTGTCAAATGAGCAAGTAGGTCACCTGATGGTAAACAATCCATGAACATCTGCTGTATTACGGGTACTACAGATGGATAAATCTACCTTAGGAAATAAGGATATGATTAAGGAAAGGGAAAAAGGAATTCGTTTCACCATGGTTCTACCATTACTCAGTATTTTCCTCAATATACGATTTACTGGATAGCAACTTTAAATATGTGAAGATTGCAAATCAGACGTCCACAATTTTGTCATAAAAATTGACAATAATTCTCCTGCAACATGGTAACATTCTACCAGAACAAACTTGCACCAAGTGTTATCGGTCGATGTTTTTGCATTGACCCAAGTGGTGCAGTATTAAAGGTGTTTTTGTTCAAAGATGGTGGGTTCGACTCCCGTTCGAATGACAATAAATATTTATTCTAAGCCTGGTTTGTCCATGTCATTTGTGTTTATAATGACACCGAGTATAGAGGAAAGCTACGGTAAGATTAAGGACCTAATTATGTGCGTGCACCCCGTCCGCCGTGTCGCGCGACCCGTCCGCTTCAAATAATTGGATGCGATCATATGCGTTTAATGTCACTGCAAAGCGGCCGCGCAGCTTAGCCGCGCGGACGCATATAATTAGGCCCTAAGAGTGTAAAGTGTTTTGTTATTTCTTCCCACCATACATATTTTTTCAGTTTTATGTACAATTCTGCCTTATTTTCAGGTTTCCGTTCCGCTGTTATTGGAGCTGTAATGGCTGCCACTGAAAGATGTAAAGTGGTAAATCAACAACTTAATTAAACAGTTGCATTGCGTAATACATATCCTGTATATAAAATCAATTAAAATTAAAAAAATGTAATAATACTACTTTATTAATAAAATAATATAAAAATAAATTACAGGTGTTTTAATTTCTTTCTTGATCTTCTTGATCTTCTTAATCAATTATTTTCTTTCATAATCCCATTAAAGTTTAACAATTTGAAGAAGTTTTATGTCACAAAATGTAATCTCGACTTATCCAATCACGCACAAGGTCATTTTTCTTCTGAAGTCTGAACACTAGATTGCATGTCATATTCAATGTATAATGACAGGTAGAAATGACGATTGCAGGATCAAAATCGGTCTTGGCGGTACAAAACAATCTAAGTCAATGTGATCATGTAGGTCGCAATATGGAAACACGCGCCATTTACGAACGCTGGTAGAGCATGCTGCAAAGTTCGGCCTACTAATTAATGTAGCAAAGACAATATATCTGCTCAGCTCTAGACGCCCGCAAGTTGTGGAAAATCTTAAAGTTGACGAAGATGAATTTAAGGCCATTTAAGAATTCAAGTAACTTGGGTCCATGGTCACCGCCCAAAACAGAATCGAAGAAGGTGCGCCTCAGAATATTAGTAGGCAACAGATGTTTCTGTTTTTGCAAGAAATTCCTGGTCTCAAAGTAAATATCCAGAGCAACCAACCTAGTAATTTATGAAGCGATAATAAGACCTGTATACGGATGATAAACTTGGGCACTCACTCAAATAGGGGAGTACTGCAGAAAATTTTCGGACCGGTAATAGAAAGTGATGGAGTATACTGCATTCATATGAACCATGGACTGAATCACCTGATAGGTAATGAAAGCATTGTTCGATTTTTCAAGGCGCAAAGTCTGCGATGGGCAGGACAGGTCGAGATGATGATTTGAATGGTTTGGAACAATGGTTGATTGACAAAGACGTGGCTATCCTAAAGGAAAAAATAATTTGGAAGCGCGTTGCCCTAAACAGAGATGGTTCGAGACAAATTGTGAAGAAGGCCTTGGCCTTCACCATTTGTGTGAGTCTTGACCTACACCGGGTTGAAGCGCGAAATGACTAATCATAGATATTATTTAAATGACTCACAAAAGTGTATTTAATAATATTCTGGGGTATATACAAAATTCTACTAGCAACAATGTAAGGACGCGATGAAAAAAAGAGTTGTCAAGACGCTTTATTATTGTTAGCTGTTTTTAATATGCTTATTCTCTGTGTTATACAATATTATATACACCTGTAGTTTTCAACACCTAATGCTATAGGGATTCCCTAGTGATATTTAATACGTGTATATACGATTATCATACGGAGCATCGTTGGATCTACTTGGAGAACTATTTCTGTACAAGTACAAACCCAAAATGGAGGGACAGGTCGATTCAATCCTATCCGTCCTTCAAAATATATTTTAAAAATTGAAAACAATAATATCGACAATATGAAGTTAAAGATAATAATTACACGACGATTCATTTCAAATAAATTTACAAATAAGCTTATGGAATATACAATAAATGTATGTTATAGTTTCGATAAAATAGCATTATTTCAATGTATTGTCCATTAAATTGTTGGACAAAAAGTTCTGTTTAAAAAAAGTCAATGTAATTTACTGCCATCTACTGACAAGAAGTAAATAATACAAAGGCATTACTTGGTCCATAGACCAGAACACAAAATAAGGTCCTTCTTAATACTTCTTTTACAAATCAAAAGAACACCAGAGGGCACTAGTAGATTTTAAAAAAATATTTGACAGCACGTGCCTGACATCTGGAATAGAAAAATGAAACAGGTTTGACTTTTCGTTTCAACGGCTGTTAGGTAGCGGCTCCGGTTAATAAATAAAGTACGTCACGTTGTAAATGGAGAGTATATAGATTGCATTCGAGTCTAACAAGAATTCGCGACCTTGTGCCGCTACGATAATTTGTCCCTAGATGTGTCACCGCCCGGTGTTTGTGTTTACGTGCTATGAGTGAATTATCAGTCAGTGTACAACAAAAAATGGTATAGCGGTGTCGAGTGTTTGATGAGAAAATAAAATGATGATTCTTAGTTAAAGTGGCCGAAGGCTCCGCGGATTTGGAGCGAGGCAAGTTGACCTTACATTTGAGTAAAGAAGTCGACCCACGCTGTCTATTAAGGAGACTCCTACGCTTTGCCAATGATACGAACTGCGTTGTCAATGTGAAAATAAAAAAAATACTATAATGAGAATGAAACTAAATGCAACATATTGTTGCTCTATTTATTTATCTTGTGTACTTTATTTCTAAGTTTAAATGGTGTAGAACTAAAAGTGCTGTTTGTGTTGTGGTGCTACTGCTCATTTACTTGCTTCAAAATCTGTTTTATTTTTCAACAATCAAGGCTACTTGTACATTGTTAAACTTATTGGATCCATAAATACGACATATGGTACGTAAATAAAATGTTATTTTTGTATTCATCTATTTCAAGTATTTGTTTATTTGTGTATTTATTTAAATATTAAATAATTAATGGAAATTTATTTTTTATGTTACTATAGGGAAAGATTAATCTTATTCTATATAAATTTCCTATATCTGTGAGCCACATTTGAAAACAATTGTCTATTTGGATGAGATTCCTGCTTTCCAACAACTTTTCATTTAAGGAATTGTAGCCCACACTTAGTTCTATATTAGTAATTTTATGTTTATTGTTAATGCTGTCAGTGTATGGCTTACCTATGGTTGTTTCCACATACTCTTAATAAATTGTACAGCTTTTGTATTTTCTATTTACTTTTTTTAAAAATTACCTTGTTAAAAATACATACATTCATTAAATATTTTAAAAAGTATAAATTGCCACATAATATATGTGTGTATTCAATTCTCATATGTAATAAAAATATAGGTTTACATCAAATTCTAATAAAAGCTTCAGTGTATTTTGAACTTTGAGGCCCATAATGCATATTATAAAAATATAATTATAACAATATATATATATATATATATATATATATATATATATATATATATATATATATATATATATATATATATATATATATATATATATATATATATATATATATATATATATATATATATATATACACATATATATATATATGTGTATTTACCATCTTTACTAAATATTGACATAACCAAATAGATGTTATTAAATTAAAAAAAGAACCTATTTTTCAGTTCATCCTATTATATGATATACTAATGTAATCTAAAAATAATATTTATACTATGTTCCAGGTACTTGTTCATAAAGCACTGCAACTTTTTTTATATACACAAGAACAAGATGCTGTAGAATAGGATACAATCACTACTACCATTAAGTACCTTAAAAATCCATAAAATAAAGAAATCATCATCACTTTTGTGTTACAAAGCAAGCATGGATGAAAATGATGTCATCATATCATCTACAGAAATAATAAAAGGTAAGTTTTCAATAGTTATTCTAAAAACGTTATTTGAATTATACACATGATATATTATCAATATAAATATTTAATTTTAAATTAAAAAAAAAGATATTTTTTTAATTATAAATTTAAAATATTAATATATTTTCTTCAAATTTAATGTTACATATTTACTTGAATAAGCTTATTTTTTTCTCTTACACAAATATTGTTAGGAAACTTCTATGGAATGTTAAGCTTAAATTATAATTTGAAGTGAAGCATTTGGGCTTGCTATTAATGCTGCTTGCTACCCAAGATTTGTCTAAATTCTGTCACCTATTATTAAAATTGTGATTATTTCATGTATATTTAAGTATCAGTTTTGGCTACACACATGCAGTTTCTACTTAGACTGTGACTCCATTTAGCTGGGGAGCACCTCACGCTAACTTGGTATAGCTTCTCTTCAGCACTCTTCGACTCCTACTTTTGATAATGCTCTGGTAAAAGTGGAAAAGTGCCCAGTACAGTTTGATAACTCAAAGAGCTATGTTAATCACTTTCGTTTTCCAGTATTCTTATATTTAACATGTTCACGCCTGGGTCGATTTTCATGTTTTTCATTGTGAGGTGGCATTATTACTTGATATATATAGATATCTATAGTGGTATAAATGTGAATAATTGCGAGCACACATTATTCACATTTATACCACTATAGATATCTACGGAAAGTAATGGTGTGACCCCGTGTTACACCAGAAACCACACAGCAAATATATTCTTAGTTCATCTTCTATATTATATATATTTGTAATATATTATGTACTTATAATATATATCATAATCCTTATAACATCTTTATGTTAATCCACACTAAGGTTGGTTAAATACTTTATCACATGTGGAACTAACAGGCTTCCATTGTTCTATAAATAGATGCATGCCTCGTATCAACCTTGAACTTGCTTTTCAAATGTAAACATAATGCACCTGTGTGTTTGAAATATGATCACCAAGCCTATGTTAATGCATGATACATGGAGGCATTTAATCAGATTAACAAAGACAAATTTTATTTTAACTCAGTCTGTAGAAAACTTCATTAATAATTTTATATAATATTGGCAGTTTTCACTTCGCATAGCAATGGTTCATGTAAAAAGAAAGCTTTAATATTTACTATAGTGCAGTATTAAGTATACTTATGATATCTAGCTGTTTCTGCATCTTTTTTTACTCCTCAGCCTACAAGTGTGTTATCTGATAGAAAGCAATCATGCAGCCCATAAACACTTGCAACATGAGTGCCACTGTCTTGCCTTAAATATAAGTTAGGTTCTTGAAGTGTGCAATGTCAAATCGGAAATACCGCTGAAGGATACTGGTTTCATTATGAACATTATGCATGGATTTTCTTCTCAAGAAAGCTCTGCTACATTTTCACTTATATAAGTGGAAACGTCGAAATTATACTTTGTATGTACTGTGACAGTGGAACTCAGCAGTAGGAATTATTCCGAATTATTATATAGCTTAGAAAACTCCTTTTTTGTAGTAACTTCTTGGTACATGGGTTCTATTTATGTTATATACATATTAACATTATAGTAAGACCTCTCAGTTTGTCATTCGGCTATGTCGCCACTCTTTCCTAATTATTATCTGATCTCTTTCTCGATCATATTTTGAAGTAAGTTGGGTCCGGTTTGATTGATATTTGATATTTTCAGGATTGATAGTTTCAGGATCTATGACTTCTTTATAAATAAAATAACAAGTAAAAATATATATATAGTTAAATTATAATTTTTAGAAAGTGAAATTTTTTGGGACACTCACGAAAAACTAATTTCTGCACTTCGCTTCTATGTTCCTTTCGGTGAGCTTTCAAAGGAGGCTCAGCTCCTTTTCCCTTCCATAATACTCCCTTCACCTCCTAACTTCTTATAATATATAACCTTAAGGCTGCTCTGTAATGGGCAGCAACAATTAAAACAAAATCTCTTCTATAAAAAGAAGCAGTAAGGCTCGGGATTACGATCTGTATATCGTGAGTTCGTATCCTCCATTGCACTATTGATGTAAACCAATTCCTAGCATAAGCATAATAATCTTGCTTAGAATGGTTAGCAAGAATTCTACATTATATAATTCTACAATAGTATTCTTTAAAAAAAAAGATATATTTGTTGGCTGTATATACGTGGAGGCAATGAAATTACACTGTATAAGTAACGTGTGAACAATAATATCGAATGACATCAATGTCCGAATAGGAGTTTAGCGTTTGCATCATTTGAGCATCGTAACTCGTTGGCGGACAACCTTCGCGAGTTGTGATTGATCTGGCGTGAATTGCCGTCTCGATGCGCTTTACTACGTTTGACGTCATGTATTCATGATTGTCATCTTAGTCATCAAGAAAACGGTAAATAAGCAATGCATGTTTCAAGATTGTATAGTACTTTCAAGATTTTGCTCTAACTTGTGGATATTTTTTAAATTTATTTTCCATCTTCCATATAAAAATTCTAGCGACATTACGAGACGATCTCTCTCGCTTCGTTTGCGTTTATGCAATTTAAAAGCGGTTGATCTGATGCCAAAAGTGTTCAAAAACATAATCGATAATAATATCTATAGTTAAATCGATTAGCCAAGTTTATCCTACTTAGTTCGAACGTGGTCCAGCTTATGTTATGCAAACATATCAGAATAGTTTAATCTATTATATATTTAAAACACGTAGATGAGGCTTTTTTATCAATCTAAGAAGTGCAATAATAATAATTTATTTTTTCCCCTGGATTCAAAACATAGACATTGACCTCCTCCAAATCCAAGTCTTGGTTACATAATATCTAGTCATAGCTCTAGTCTAGTGATATCCTACAAAATTGTTTCGCCTCGCTATAGACGGAAATAGTTGTGCTGGATTTGCTGCCAACCTCCGTAAGTTGAAGAGGCACTATAAGAAGAATTTATTTTCTTCACAGTACAAAAATATAGTATCAGAGTTACGGATAAATTAAAATCATATAAGCACACATTAGAATCATATACAGACACAAGTTTTTTGTGTACAACAACAGCGCTCTCACAAAATGATGCAAAATAACTGTTAATTAATTCTAAAAAAAATATATATATATAGTAGAATCTCTTGATATATAGTTACTATATATTAAGAGATTCTACTATATTATAGTAGAAGCCTCTTTGTGTGAGAGGGTATGTAAGGGGTAAATCGTAATGTACATACTAGATTTTTGCTCCTGTCATAGTTTAAATTATGAAAGTACTTGAAAAAACCTTATATATGAAAACTATGTCATGTATACAAAAACGGAGGACAGAAGTCCGTATTTCTCGCTGGAAGTAACATGTTTATAGCGTACTTAGCCCATGTCTTAACGACGTCAGTAGTTTACGTCCGTTTTATTGAGCCACACTTGCGAGGTTTCTACATAATAGATAATAGTGTCAGTGTTCAGTTTGTTGGTACTGAAAGTTTCCTTATTGCACGGAACTTAATGCTTTTATGTTCCTCTCGTAAAACATCTTTTCATGTTAGGGGGGGGGGGGTATTGTAACTTTGTCTACATTTCGAAATATGGCACGCAAACTACTTTAGAGAAAATTAGGCAAGTATTCATCATTACAGCAACAGGAACAGTACACTTTTGGACGTGTCTTCCACAAAATTGACAATTTGCCGTAATCCCCACCCCTTGTGGGATTGGGGATCACAGATTGTTTTTTTTTCTTAGATACGCTGTTCCATATCTACTAGTATTTGCTTCCATAATCAACTTTTAAGATACCCGTAGAATGATGATGGTGTGGCCCTATTCTATGTGGTATATCCACACGACAATATAAATAAATATGTAATTCAATTTTTTTATATAAATGTATTGCACCGCAAATTTTCAAACCGCATAATACGGATGCGGTCACCGTTAATTTTGTTTTATCACTTTAACCACAAAGTAAGCAAGTGAAGGTTAGGTATCAATAACCGAACATTGGTTATACGAGTAAAATATTATTCTACGACAAAAATAACAAAAAATAAACCTTCTTATAAGACGATCGATTGGCTCTATGGTAGGGCCCTACGCCCGCGGAGTCAATGGTCGCGGGTTCGATTCCTGCATCTAAATAAATATATGTATGGATTTATAAATATTTCTTCCGAGTCTGGTAACCCCCCCCCCATTCCGCATTTCCTTTTCTGCACTTTCCTTTCTTCTCTATTCTTTCCCTTCCTCTCCGCCAATCCACGGTCTGCCGTGCCAATGGATGCGGGGCTAAGGGCGAGCTTAGTCACAAGCGTGCCGACCGTCTCGGGATCGGGGTCCCCCGGGTACTATGGTGCCTTACCTCAGCATGCAGGGCTCTGCTGGGGCTGACCTCCATCCTCCCTTGCGGCTCGTGGGATTCACGAAGACGAATTTAATATACCTAATTTTTTGAAAATGACGGCGACGTAGTTCGCCTGCCGTCACGTCCTGATTCTCACGAGGGCAAAAAGCGATCAATGGAGAGCCGTTTCGTTGCGATGAATGGTAGCGGATGGAGCTCTGTGGTCTCTGCCAACCCCTGCGGGGGATAGACGTGAATATATAAAAAAAATAAACCTTCTCTCCCCTATTATTCCATCGATAATGAAATGAAAGAAATATAATTATCGTTAAGATGACAGTTGGAAACTTATTTTAGTAAGATCAAAATTTACAATGTAATTTTTGACTTTCCATCTTAATATTAGTAGTTTGCCACAAAGTGAACTAAACCCGTTAATTTCAATTATTTATCTATTAATAATTGACAATTAATAAATAAATAATAAAGGTTTGACAATGTTTTGTTTCACTATCTTTTTCTTGGTCGTCATACTCTTGACAGAGCAGTTGTGGTCGTTATATTGGTGGTGACTTGTTTATCTATCCCTCACGGCTGCCTTCTTCATGCACTCATGTAGGCGCCTAACAATAAACTTTAGGTGTAACACGTATTTGTGTTATACCTAGAGTTTAACCCTTATCAGTCGTAAGTCACCTCTCACGTGACAACAGTACTTTGTCGCTGCGGTCGTAAGTCACACGGGAGGTGACAAGACGAGACATGTTGAAATTCGTTCTGTGTGAAATGCAGACAGTATTGCCTTATTAGTGAAATATGCGTAACAGAGCAATTGACATCTCCAGTTATATCGCCTTTTCCAATTATTTTTTAATATATTGAGCCCAAAAATGAATAAAGTCAATGAAAACTGTATCTGTAGCTACAACCTAGCGAGAATCACGTATAAAAAGCTAGCGACTGAGGGTTATTCTTAAACTCACCGATATAGCCTTTTGAGATAGCAAACTCAAGTGGTGACGAGTTGATCACGTTTATTGGAGAACCGACAATCGTTAAAGTAGACAACTAGGTTGCTAGGGTGGAGACCACGTCTCGGCGAACGAAATATGGCTATTATAGCTTGGTAACGCATCTGGTGGTTGGTGCTGTAGATGTCCATGAACGGTGGTGATTACTTAACCCTTTCTCAACTTGCTATTTTCCTATTAAGTATAGGAATAGCCCATAAGACGGGCAGTATTCGAGGTTTGCGGAATCCTACGGTCCTCGTCGTTATAGGATACATTTACCGGAAAAGTAGATACAGTAATTGGCGTCTCTACAAGAATGTTGTACTAAATAAAAAATATAAATTTGGTAAAATATACATATATACGGGAATATACGGGAATTCTTCAGCGCAAAAAGCTTAACATTAAGTGACATGCTAGCTCGTTAGCCTATCTTTAAAAAAAAACAATATTTTTTGCACTAGTACGTTACATCGGAGCTAGAAACAATTAGATGACAGCATCTCCACATAATACAAACAATTAAACTTTTCAAATGGCCGCAATTAGTTCAGCCTTAAAACTGAACGAGTGCGCACAAAAATAGCTCTAATTTCCTATTCCACTAAAGAACATGCAACGGAGGTGCGGAACAAGTGTCAGCGTGACCTTGGTGTTATGTAATGGTATGCCAACTAAGGGTGTGGTCCAAGAGCAAGCGATCGCTTGTATACTATGCTCCATTTCTTTTTGAAAATTGTTTCAGGGAATTTTTTTAATGTTATTAAGTTCAGATGTGAAATAGTACATATATGCGATGTTAGAATTGTAAACGAAAACTTGCTATATTAAAATGTTTTTATGGTCTTGTCTTCTTTGAGATAGGGAGGCAATCGAGTAAGTGTCACTTGAAAGCAATTATCGCCGCCCACGCCATTTGAAATACTACTGGCATTGCAGAAACGTTGATAGCCTTCTCAAAAAGTATGGGCTTGTTTTTTGAAGATTCCAATCGGTTCGGAATTTTTTTTATATATTTCTGAATATAGCAGGTTCCTCAAAATCGTAGTGTGTGAAAGGAAGTGTCGGGAAAAACACACTACTAGATTGCCACTCATCCAGACGAACTAAACATTATAAACATATTTTTATATTTTTTATCTGCAGACCCATAAGTTCTGACTGAGATCAACTGCCGAAGTTAAAGTTAAGCCGTTTTAAAATCTTACTTATTTTAACATGACTATATACGTTTTATTGCAGGTGAAAAGGAAATAACTACTCAAATATATAGATCTTACTCGAGTAATCCGATGCCCGGGTTGTATTACTGTCCATAACAATGATAATCAGCGTCAACTATCTCATAACTTGGCCCACACAATCTTAAATCCGATACACGTGAAGTTAAGGTTCAAGAGGCAATTATAGCCACTTGATATTAATGTGGACGTCTAGCACGATATGCTCAGGGCTGCGCTAGACCAGACCATAGGTTTTCATATATTAAGGTCATAACCTATATTGGTGTGTGGTTCACAGCATAGTATGAAGCCCATTTTTTCTCCTGAATGTTATTGGAATGTCTGAGGAAATACCTCCAAAGAATACTACGCCAAGTCGAAAATCGTAGGTTTACAGGAGGAGCTTCTCAAGAAAATTGCCGATATTTGCTATATAATTAAAGCTATTTTAATGAAATTTACAGGTATTATTGTAAATTAAAACTGCATAAATTTATTTGTTTTCAATTTAAATGAAGTTAGCAGGGTATTCAACAGAATAATCGTATTTGGTGGCAAATATGTCGCACGATTTGCAAAAGTACGTTTACTTGGCGTTATGTAAATCTAAAAACTTTTTGTTCCATAATTTTTTCTTATGAAATGTTAGGAACATAATTTTAAGACACACACACACATATAAAAATAAAGGTATTATTATTAATAATAATTATTATTAATATATTATTATTAATAAATATTAAACAATAAAGTTCATTTACGCGGTCAGACAAACGTTCTATATGAGTTGACCTGCTTCCTCTATTCGTCATTGAAAAGCTTGGAATATGTTCCCCTTTGTCCCACCTCGTTAGTAACTAGAGGCTTTTAATCATGTTTTATGTTGTTTCTTTTACTAGCTTTGGTCTGTAGTTTTCATCGTGCGAGTACGTATTAAGTTCATGTACAGTTTATTGACAAAATGTTAATTTGCACATTTCATATAACTCATATAATTGTGCGTCCCAATACTGGACAGAGAGCATCTTCATTTCATCCAGAAATGTGGAATGTATCTAAGACGCTTTCGGTCTTGTACATGTCTCTGGGCGGCGATGATTTCTTACCACCAGGTGAACTGCATGCCCGTTTGCCTGCTCTGCTTATAAAATATTGGTGAAATATTTTTAAAACTAGTTTTTTTATAACTCTTAAAAGTAATAATCTAAAAAGTGCTATGAAAACAAAATTATTATCAAAATACCCTTTTTTTATGAAATCTGTGTATTCTTCTATTTGATTTTTTTTGATTTTGTCAAAATTTTGTGATATTAAATTTATTTATTTTCACAAAATTTTATTTTTTAGAAATCGTTCGTTTCTTACTTTACTTTCGTCTTCCCTTACCATTATTCACATCTTTACTTTAGGGTAGGTAATGAATCTACTGCGCCCTTTGTATTACTAGTGTCCACTTTAAAATAAAGTTTCTCAAACTCAGATAACTCAGGCCTGGACAAAACACTCGTATCTAAACAATAGATATTATAAAGTTAGAAAAACATGGAAGACTTGGCACACGAATTTAATGTTTTTTATTTTCGTTTCTATACACCACATTTTTTTCCATTTCTCATTACCAAAGTTGTAAATGCAAAGAACAAAAGATATACTCAAACTTAAAAGAAAATAGAAACATGTTCTTTGTCGGAATGGCTTATTAAAGCGAACGGAGAGTATGCATGTTTTTAGTGCTTTTTAAATATTTATTATATTAGAAGCAACGACTCATTTTTCTAATTTTTTTCCTGTATATAATATTTAAAAAAATATTTTTTTATGTCCTGATCAACCGAAAAAAAGATTTGTATTTTAGTATATCGCCTGCTAAATACATTATAAGTACAATATGTATGTGTAATAATAGAATAATTTCTATGACCCATGTCAATAGTATATCACCAGCCCACACAAAATATTGCTCTAACACCGTGTCCATTCAACGGTTGTTTGAAAAAAATCGCTTTTAACGATAAAACCGCTCTTAGTATAATATATAAATATTATTTAATCAACTGCTGTATACATTTGTTATTGGTGTATAATAAAGAATATATCTTATCTTATTTATCTATAAGACTTACATTGTCTCAATTATCTCTCATCAATTTCGAAATCTACTTCATTTAACGCCTAGCAAAAATTTATAGTCCATTCAGCATACCTATTTCTGTCTTTGGCTACAGGAAACACACACTCTTCCCATTCTCATGTCTTTGATTATCAAGAAAATAAAGCAAACTTTAAATAGTGAAGGTTACCAGCATGTTACTAAGGCATTACGAAGACGAAAGGTCGAAAGATCCAACGGAATCACGTCAATGTTAAGGGCATACTTTTGCATTTTTTATTTTCTCTTTATTTCAAGTAGAAGATCCTTAAAAGAGCTATATTTCTTTTAATTTTACAATATTACGTGTATATTACATTCAATAATATTGCAAAAACTGTGTACTAAAGTTTTGTTATATTACGTGGGTCTTTGTGAGTTAGTCCTTTGTTGTCGCAGCTCATTAAATATTTTAAATCACCGTAAAGTCGCGGCGGCAAAAGTGGATATTATGTAAGGTGGCCACACATTAATTTTTATAATAGATAATGGGTTGTTTTCGCGTATAAAAACAATACACATAAAGTGAAAATAAATGTTTTATCTACCTATTTTTTTCATTCATTTTTCACATATTTCAAAACTTTTTTAATATTTTGTTTAAATTTAAAATTCATCCATAAAAAGGAATGTGTGTCAACGTTCAATTTAAGAGCTCAAACATATGACGTAAAATAAAGGGATCAATGACCTCTTTAACATAGTCCTCTTTATCACAGCAGCATAATCCGGTTCATTGACACGTGTCCACAAGACATACATTGTCCACACTTTTGTATATGTATGGAATAATTATTTCTAATTTTGTATGAAAAAAAAATATATGTTAAAAACACATTTTAACATTTGTTTTTTTTTTATGCAGTTTTCCAGTTAAGTCTAATTGAAAACCATGGTCAACCAGAATATGTAGTGACGCCAACTGTGAAATGAAATAAAAAATGTTAAATAGCTCAACATCATGCAAAAACAGCGCTAAACACGAATATATTTCTGTTATTGATATAAAATGAGTAATAAATTGAAATTCTCGTGAAGGTTAGTGAAATTTTCGCCTGGTTTGCCGTAATGCGACGAGTTTGTGTGCAGTCTGAAAACGATAACTTTGTAAGCTTTTCAACGTCCATCATATTAAAGTTCGAGTTTTCCATCCATGTAATAACTTTTAGACAGTCTTTTTAGGTTTTGCCTGATTTTATTTGATTATTCGACTTATGTTCGAAAGTTTTGTCTTGAAAGCGGCATAAGCCAATTAGTTAAATCACCCATAACATTTAGGATTGAACATCGGCGTTAGTTTTTTTACATACATGGCAATTGCTATGCGCTTCCCGGCATTGAGTTGGGCCACCCATTTTTTCTCATGGGTGTCGTAAAGTGATTTTGAGAACAAATACTAGCAGATGAGATCCCCAATCTGATAACAAGCGTGGGAACTGCGGCAATCCCGGAAGCGAATGACCAACAGTGAACTCTTAGGGTTATATTGTTCTTCTTTCACTCTCACTTCTTGTTTTCACTCTTGTCCAAGTTGTAGTGGTCATAACGTCCAATTTGACAAGACTACGGCTGTATGTTCGTATCTGTACCACCTTAATTCCTACAATTGATGGCGAGTATTTTAAAGATGGCAGATTGTTTTCTATTACACAAAGACGCCGCAACATATCTGCTACTATTATTTGACTACTAAATTCACGGAAAAAGTGGGGCCTATTTTTTGCCGGGAGCCACACACCAAATGGTGTTTTTATTTTACACATATTGCCGATGCTTTTACAAAGGCACATAAGAAAGTTAATAAGGGGCCATCCATAAATTACCAATGGGCTATCGACTTGGACTATATAGTTATTACTATTTACCACCATGCAATTTGTCTCAATAAGGTTAAGAAGTAGACATACGAGCTATGGGTCATCCGATGGAAAGTAAGCCTTGCCCACCTATAGAAATGTACAACATAAGGGGCACTCCAGATGCTTCTACCTTCTGCTTTCATTTCCCATTCTGCTATACTCTTCCCATTTACACATCTTATATGTAGATGGGAAGAGTAGAGGTGTTAAGATTCCGATTCTCGACGCATTGCGAATATAGAGCAATGGTAAATTCAAATGCTTAAAAGTTGGTCTTCTCTGAGAGTATGGTACAGATGAGCTTAGCCATTCTAACATAACTAATAATGCTTGTGCCATGAGAATTTTGTTCTCTTTCATGTTTCAATGTATAATAAAAATATATATGTATATATATGTGCGGACAGACAACTACATATGTCTATGCATACAACAATGTATTATAAAATTATTCTAGTGGCCTAAAAATTATATCGTTTCTAAATGTTCTTACGGTTAAAACGATAAAATGTAAATCCATTAGGTATTGGCTCCATAAGTTAATCATTTAAGTCAATATTTTAGTTTTATTAATCAGACGGTTAATAAAACTAAAATATTGACGGGCTATGGGTTTATAATACACAGATAAATTTATTTAAGTAAATAAATTTATCTGTGGTGCCATAAGTCTAAATGAAACAGCAATTGGCATGAGCATGATACAAAAAGTAAGTTATTACTTTTTGTATTATACACAACGGCTCCGTTTTAGACCTGATTGTGTTGCCAGTATGAAGACACAAATCTAATGTAGGGAGATCATCATATATCAAACAATTTTAAAAATAATTTTTGCAGCGTTGTTCTACAATTAAAAAACAGGGTGTATCATAAACGCGTGTAATGGTGCAGTGAGCCTTCTCGTAGTCCAACTATGCGTGTGTTACCCTCAGAATAAATTGCCTGCCGCTTGACTTGCTAATAAGACATTAGACGCTGTTTTGTTTTATAGCAGCTGGTAAATGCAGCTTTTCACTTTTAAGACTGTATTTCCACTGACAATGCTTTATACAACGCTGACCTACTAAAAACTATCTACATTGCAACTTTGTGAAGTACCTCTCACTTATAAAACGTTTTTTATTGATGGGGTAGGCAAACTAGTACGCGGATTATCTAAGTGTCCTCGCCCATGGACATTTACAACACCAAACATTGTTAACTATTAAAATATTTTAGGGTAATACAGTGGTAAAATTAAGAAGTGTGGGGTGAAGAGCAAAGTGTAAAGAATTTCCGATTACTCAGAAACCGGATTGATCTGAGATTACGGTCACCTTTCCAGGTTTTCTGAATGTAATTGCTATTAACTACAATACCGCTATATGTATGTTTTTTTTTTTATATATATTCACGCCTATCCCCCGCAGGGGTTGGCAGAGACCACAGAGCTCCATCCGCTGCCATTCATCGCAGTGAAACGGCTCGTCATTGGTCGCTTTTCGCCCTCGTGAGAATCAGGACGTGACGGGTGGCGAACCACGTCGCCGTCATTTTCGACAAATTAGGTATATTCAATTCGTCTTTAGTGAATCCCACGAGCCGCAAGGGAGGATGGAGGTCAGCCCCAGCAGAGCCCTGCATGCTGAGGTAAGGCACCATAGTCCCCGGGGGAGCCCGAACCCCGGGACGATCGGCACGTTTACGACTAGGCTCGCCCCTAGCCACGCATCCATTGGCACGGCAGACCGTGGATTGGCGGAGAGGAAGGGAAAGGATAGAGAAGAAAGGAAGGGGCAGGAAAGGAAATGCGGATTGGGGGGGGGTTACCAGACTCGGAATAAACATTTAAAAATCCATATAAATATTTATTCCGATGCGGGAATCGAACCCGCGACCATTGACTCCGCGGGCGGAGAGCCCCGCCACTGAGCCAATCGGTCGTCTATATGTATGTGCATAATGTTATAAGTCACCAAAGTTGCCGATTTCAAAGTTTATGATCGTTAGTTCAATTTTTCCTTCGTGCTGTCCACCGCTGCTGTTTTTAGTCAAGCGAAGCTGACGTTGAGAAGCTTAAATTTCCTTCTCCAACCAACCCGTCTTGCATGCCCGCAAATTTACTAAAAATAAAATTTAGATATTTGTATTTATTTTAAAGCTTAAATCAATATCATAACATCACTCGAAATGATCAGATGGAATAAATCATGTCGTTGAATTTCACTATTGCATATCTCGGCACATAAAAAAGTTTCTCTCAAAACGTTTTTCCACACAACACGCGCCTTTATTCAATGGTACTACTTGGGATATTGAAACCCTCAATAAGCCTCCTTAACCTGACTCAAAGATCCGCAACGCCTTTAAAATGGCTCTGATGTTGCAGACGTGTATATGTGGTGTTGATTTCTTTGCATCTATTAATTAGAAAGGAGTAAAAGAATATGTCGCGAGAAATGTTGAGAAAGGGATGCTTATATGGTTTGGGCACATAGAGAGCGTGGATGAAAAAAGACTGGTAAAAGAAATTTACGTTGTGGATGTGGTTAGAAGGGTCGGTAGAGGAAGACCAAGGAAAACATACTTTGACTAAATTACTGAAGTTTTTACAAAAAGCCAGGTCAAGATTACTCTTAACCGACGAGCTTGCATGAAGAGTAATGAGCGTAGAGGAAGGTGTGCTGAGTTTTTAGTAGATGGACCACCAATCCGCCTCTGGTAAACGTGATAGAATTAATGTCTGTGCCTTCAGAAATACGGAGGCCACTTGCCCAACAAAAAATGTTATAAAGTCATTGTAATATCGAAATTTATAATTACCGCCTATTGTTTTTTCAGACAGATTATATTTCGCAACGCTCAAGACCGGCTACAAACCGAAACCGACGAGGAACAGCAAATACTTCCACATTGAAGATGAAATCGTTTACGAGAACTTCTACTTCGATTTTGGACCTTATCACCTGTGCCATTTGTACCAGTTCTGCAATAAACTCAACGAGGAGTTGGAGAACAATCCAAAGAAGAAAATTGTCTTCTACACTAGTAATAACGAGACTCTTCGGCTTAACGCGGCGTATCTTATTGGGAGTTATCAGGTAATATTTATATTGTTATAAACATGCACATATTTTTGTTTATTTTTTCAAAATTCATTGTAAAAATAATCGAATCAGTAGCTAGTAAATAGCAATTTTTTTTTATGGGATAGGCGAGCAAACGAGCTAGCGTGTCGCCTGATGGAAAGCAATCAACGCCGCCCATAGACAACCGCAACACCGCAGGAGTCGCGGAAGCGTTGCCGGCCTTTTAGGTATGTGTAGGCTTGTTTTTTTGAAGGTTCCAATGTCGCTGGGTTTGGAAAGACCATCGAAGGTAGCTGGTTTCACAGAGTGGTGATGCGTAGAAAGAAGTTTTGAGAGAAGCGCATCGTAGTAGAACGCCACTCATACAGATGGTGGGGATGAAACTTTTCTTTACGGCGAGTTGTGCGTTTGCGGAATTCAGCGGCGGGAATTATTCCAAACAATTCCTCGGTGCACTCTCCATGATAAAAGCGGTGAAAAACTCTGAGAGATGAGAGAACCCTCCGCAGCGCTAGAGAATCAAGCCGATCGGTGAGATCTTGATCATCCACGATTCGGATCGTACGACTTTGTATGCGGTCAAGTGGAAGAAGTTGATATTGGGGAGCCCCGGCCCAGAGGTGAGAACAGTATTCCATGTGTGGCCTGACTTGTGCCTTGTAAAGTTGGAGGCAATTGGCAGATGTGAAATACTGTCTCGATAAATAATATATACAATGTGACAGTAGTAGTAATTGACATTGATTTATCGTTTACAAATATTTAATCCGTCTCGTAGTTTGGATACTCGTCAATACGCTGTAGTGAAGCGTGGTGGGTTAATACTGGTCGGTTATGAAATGGCCTTCCCATTTCATAACAGAAAGTTTCCTATGCCCGTAAAGGGGCATTCATATATGGGTTGTGAAAAAAACTGTAAGAAAATCTTCAATGAGACGTTCATTCTAAGAGAAAATAATAAATGGGAATAGAACTTGAACTACGTAACTTGCATATCGATTTTTTAAATTTGTTACGTTTTTTAGAATGTCATGTAAATAAATATTATGTTCTGACAAAAATAAGTTCCTTTTTTATTAAGAAAAACCTCTTTGTGAGAATGGACAAAAAGAATTATATTTATGTATTTTATTAAATATAGAAAAATATTAAATACGTTTCCAGTACTAAAAATACATATTGTAACAAAACATTTAAGCGTCAAAGGAATATACGAGTACGAGAAATCTATTATTGATGTACACAGCGAAATTCCTAAAATCAATTCTCAGACAAAGGTATTACGTATTCTTAGAAAAAAATATATGTAATATATCGTTTGTGAATTTTCCAATCACATAGTTACGAGGAATCGTATGTTGAGGACTCTATATACTTATGTTTTACTTATGGTTTTACTTATGGTTTATACTTACTATTGAAATATTCATTTTGAACTATATATTCTGAACATAGCGTTATTTGCTTATTTAGAATTGTCATTATTAGCCTGCGACAGTTCATGACTGGACATAGGCGTTATCAATGGTTGCAGGTTCGATCCCCACATCGGAATAAATATATCTATGACCTACGTATATTTATTTCGAGTCTGGTAACCCCGCAAATTCGCATTGGACAAGCGTGACGGGTAACCTCCTGAAATGGAGAAGCCCGTGCTCAGCAGTGGGACATATATGGGTTGTGAGAAAATATAATTTACTGGTTATGTCTAGAGACAAAATCTTGACGCACATCGTTTCTGCTACTGTACAAATAAATGTACGTATATCGGCGTCCCGGGGTGTTTGTATACTTTCCAGATCTTTCAATGCAAGGGCTCCCATAAAGCTATTGTCAGGAAATTAATTGATATTTTACTTGTTTGTTTTGTACACGTTAATCCTCAAGCGTAATACAATGACGACACACGATATCCTTGTTAATAATAATAATAATAATTCTTTATTTGTATAATGTGAGGTATAACAAGATGAAAAAAGACGTGTAAAAGCTCCATCACATTATGGCGGATCCACTTATGGCGTACAAATTTCATTAATTATGACATACATAACTATTATATTGTCATTAAAATTAATAATTAATTAATTATTCAAGTATTAGTAGCAACATCTTTTAACACTGTACAATTGACGTAAACTTAAAATTACAATTGTATTATTAGAAACGTATATTTATGATTGTATAATTAGACATTTCTAGAATTTCTTTTTTTAATGAAACAAAAATAAGCTC
Organism: Baronia brevicornis; assembly: GCA_031353405.1. Taxonomy (NCBI): domain Eukaryota; kingdom Metazoa; phylum Arthropoda; class Insecta; order Lepidoptera; family Papilionidae; genus Baronia; species Baronia brevicornis. The sequence continues at coordinate 53,945 of JASFAT010002542.1, read as the reverse complement.
TTATCCATCTAGTGTTCGACTAACTTTAAAATTTATTTAGGATTTGAAATATTTTTTATATTTATAAAATATCAAATCCAAAATAGATCAGAATGTCGGCGTGAAATCCCCAATGAAAAGAGATTTTTCTGACACAAAGTTCATGTTTATCGTACAAGCGATGCAATCACAAAGGCTATACGATTCGTTGATATGAAACAGAGCCAACGGGATACATTAAAACGTTCCTTATTGACATTGTCATACGGGTTTTATTTGTGTAATCAATTCGTATGTACTTCTAACACCCTTTAACCTTTGCATAGCTTTTTTAATGTACAAGTGTAACGAATGTCGCGTCGAGATTTCTATTTCAAATGTCGATGTGTCAACCTTATATATGGCAATAATAAAGTATAAATAATAAAGCAATAATAAAGTATAATACACACGGAGCGTAGACCGTCTCTTGGCAAACCTATTTTGAGATCTACAGAGTTACTGTTATTGTTATATACTATATGTTATTAATGGAGTCAGGCGTTACTTTGCGGAAATCCATCACTATGTGGATAGTCAAAAGTTTTACTTAGCTAATTAAGCGTGTCGCGGATCTTAGCTAAGTAAAACTTTTGACTATCCATAGTATATGTTATTACTTAATATATTCTCTAATATAACGTGTCACTGTGTTCGTACATGTTAGTCTCCAAAACAGCCCATCCGATTTCAATGTAATTTTATGAGTGTGTATGGATGGTTCCAGCTTGAAAGATTGAAAACGATATATGGCGCTGTTGTTGAGATCTAAATTATTTTTCTATTTTTACACCATATTTTTTTATATATTTTTTTTAAATTCTTCAGTCCCAAATTCCCCCCAACCCACCTCTGAGGTGTAATATAATTTATTTAATCACATGGTTGCATGTGAGTCAGTATCAGTGTCAGCACACGGTAGTTCACTGCTCGACATAGGCCTCATCCAAGGTGCGCCACCTAACCTGATCTTCGGCTACACACATTGGGTATGCGACTCGCCTTGCGTAGATCGTCGCTCCATCTAGCAGGCAGTCGCACCCTACGTTTGCCGTCTGCTAACTTGAAGAGCTACTACATATGTTGGTGACCGGTTCATGTGATTAAATAAATGAAATAAAAAAGTTCAAATTTAAAATCTAAATAAAGCATCAGTTTTTTAAGCAAACGAAGAAGGCAAATAAGACATCTACATCACTATAGGTTTCGCAAATGCGTTGCCACATAACATCGACGGCACCGCAGAAGAAACAAGTAATCGTATTGTTCAAATTTTACAGGAAAAATAAAAAACCGAATTTTGTATATTAATCCGCACGTGGTTGATGTACAGATATCATTTATGTATGAAAGGATAGCTTATTTTAATAGTAAATAATTTAATTTAATTGAATTGTCCGTAACCTATTAATTAAAATATAATTAAGGAAAAAACATAATACCTAAATAACATAAAACATTTTTATCGACATTATCACTTACGATTGTATTCGTCGGAATCAAGGTAGGTTTTTCTTGCAGTAATGTTGCATTATCATATTATTCGTCTGCATTATCATATAATGTTATTCGTCTCAATATTGCTTAAAACATTAAAAAGTAAAATAATCTTACAAACATTATTCACTGATATTTTGTATTAGACACTTTATCGTAATTGTGCTGTTTCTGTAAAAGTATATAACTATTTTAAGAGTGCATCGTTCAAAATACGAATAATATCGAAATCACCTATTATTGTTAAAGATTCTGTCTATTATATTAGTAAGAAAACAACAGAGTTCTCATTATACATGGTTACTTTGAATATCATTATAGAATAAATCGCTACTTATAAATATATCTCTGGAAATACACATAGGAAAAATGAGGATAAAATTCATAAGTGGTATTTTGACCTGTAGACGCCGATGATGACATAACGTTAAAAGTTTGGTAATAGCATATTGCTGTTTTTTCTGCCGGGACGTCGGTTTAATGGTTACCATACAAAACTTTCCAACTTTTGTTCTGATGGTAATTTATTTCTATTAATAAAAACATTATCACTATGTTTCAGATAGTGTACCTGGGCTCATCACCAACAGCTGTATACAAGCAACTAACGGATGGTGGAGAGTGGTCGCTGCTTACCTTCCGCGATGCATCCGGCGGGCCCCCACTCTTCGACATCACACTGTTAGATGTGCTGCATGGTCTCAAAGTGGCACACGATGCTCGATTCTTCGATTTCAATCACTTTGACGCAGAGCAGTATTTATTTTACGAGGTAGGTTCAGTTGTAGTATGCGATACCATCTTTGCCAATTTCGACCACGGAAACTTCTTCCTTCAAGAAACTTGTAAAATTTCAAGAAGGTTGTAAGATTACCAGAGACATATATGAGCTGTGAAAAAAGCCCTTTTCCTAAAAAATCTCGGAATTATCAACTGCACAGGATATTTAAACCGTCCGCGAAATACAGCGGCCGCGACTTCGTCGTTTTGGCAATTATATGAAAAAGCCGCGGTTTGTATTAAACAGGTACAAACTCACAAGCACGGCTGGCCATGTCGCTGTTCATATAGAAATAGGAAAAAAACTTTATTTATTACACGTTTTTTTTACAATAGTTCAAATTAAAACATTAATATAATATATAATTACTACTAAATAATAACAAAAAGAAAATAATTTTAATCTAACAAATGTTCTTCCTCAGCATATGCCAGGTGTTCTATTGGAGTACCTGGCGCTGGTTTTCAGCAAGAATGAACGTGATCAGATCGCGGACCACAGTGACGATATTTATACGGAAACACACACATACATCCATATATATACTACAACTCCTACACACATACACATAAATGCACATATAATACAATAAAATTAAAAAACAACTTAATCATGTAATAAATTCACCGCAACCAAAAGAACAAGTCCCTGTTTGCATACTTAAAATTAGATTTTCATATTTTTAATAACGTATTTTCATGACAGCCCAAGTTTGTTTTGAGTTGGAGAACCACGAACCCGTAACTTCTCTAGTTTAAGCAATAATCGGGAAATGGACACAGTATCAAATGCCTTTTTCAAATCTAGGAATACTAGACTTTTTTTACCTTGATCAAGAACAACTTATGGAAAGCTTCGTTATATAGCATCTTTAGTAGATTTACCACGACGAAACCCGTACTGTGTGTGTTGCTTGCTCGTTTGCCTATCTTACTTACTTCTTTGGCGCTACAACCCAATGTAGGTCTTGACTTTATCCACAATTCTCCTCTCTAATCAGGGCAACACGCTTCCCATTTGTCTTTCTGGATGCAGTTCTTTCAACGCTTCCTAGGTCTGCCGCGTGGTGTTTCTGGTGGCGCGTTTGCCTATCTCTTCATTAAAATAACCATCCATTAATTGCGGATGTTGATAGAAGAGTCGATAGGGGAAGACCAACAAAAACATATCTTGGACAAATTGCGAAGTTTTTAGGAAAGGCCAGATCAAGAGTACTCTTTAATCGACGAGCTTGCATGAGAAGAGTGATGAGTGTGGAGGAAGCAAGGAAAGTAGAAATGGAAATCTGTGGTCTCTGCCTATCCCTACTGAAACAGGCGTGACTATATGTATGTATGATTTATGAATCCGTTTTAAATTTGCAGAAAGTCGAAAATGGGGACCTGAATTGGATAATTCCGGAGAAGATGTTGGCGTTCTCCGGTCCCCACCACCGATCGCGGCTGGACCGCGGTTACCCCCTCCACAGTCCCGAACACTATCACGATTACTTCCGCACCCACCGCGTCACTACAATCGTGAGGTTGAATAAGAAATCATACGATGCCAGACAGTTCACAGCGCACGGCTTTGAACACAGGGATCTGTTCTTCGTCGACGGATCTGTACCTTCAGATCTGATTGTGAACCGTTTCATTAGGATTTCCGAAGCTGCCAAGGGTGCTGTTGCTGTACACTGCAAAGGTATGATTTTTTTCACAGCCCATATACGTCCCACTGGCACGGCCTTGACCAATTCGCCGATGTTTTTAGGCTAGGCTAGGTCCCTTAACCGGTGGACTTGCACGAGGAGAGTAAGTAGGGAGGAAGCTAGGAAAGTATGCCGAGATCATAGCAGATGGGGATCTGTGCCTGTCGCTGCCTACCCTTACGGGAAACAGGAGTGATAATATGTATGTATGTACGTATTCTGGGCACGAACCTTCGCATTTCTGGAAGAACATATAACCACACCATGCTTGTCCGACAGAAATTGGTATGATATCCAAATAAAAAGAAAAAATACCGGAAAGCCATACATGCATATCATTATCCCGTTATGGGATCGAACGCGCAACCATTGAAATAATATATACATGTGATGACATTCTAGTTGATGACACATTAGATAAAGTGAAAATCATAAATTCGTTTAACGTGTTTGTTTAATAAATTTTTGAACTTTTTAAACAAATTGCATTGTTTACCTATGATTTCAATCTAGATCCGTTGACTCAGCAGTCAGGTAACCTAACCTCTGATCTAAACGGCACATAAAAATAAAAAAATTGGTTCCAACACTATCAGCTGCATGCCTGGCCGTGTTAATCACCGTGCGTTTTAGTCGCAGTTTTGTGCCACTGACTGTGGAAATGTGGAATGAACTAAGTTGTAAAGCACAAATGCATTTCCTTACTATTATTCTGTTGTTTTCCAGCGGGTCTAGGCCGAACGGGCACGCTGATAGGGTGCTACATGATGAAGCACCACGGATTCACTGCGCGAGAAGCTATCGCCTGGCTTCGCATCTGCAGGCCTGGATCTGTTATCGGCCATCAGCAATGGTTCCTTGAGAAGTTAGTAGTCTTCGAATATTACATCTAAGTTCTTCTTATGGCATTAAAATCCGAGATGTGTTTTGGCCTTCTCCACAATTCATCCCTGTATAAACTAATTTGTAACAGCATGTGTCCATAGCCTAGGTCTTGCCACATGCCTACATGCATACATTTACTTTTCAATACATTCATTCCACTTCTTCCTCAGTCATCCGCGTGGCCTATTCTGCTGCGGATGTACCTTTCAATACATTAAATCCATCTCTTTCTTGATCTTCCGCGTGATCTATTACGCTGTAGATGTCCTCTTCAATATATTCATTCAACAACTTCCTCGGTCTTCTGCGTGGTTTTTTCTGCTGTGGATTGCATAATCATCGTCATGGGCGCTCTGGCGAAATCCATCCGTTCCACATGGCCGGCTCAATTATATCTACACTAGCTTTTGCCCGTGGCTTCGCTCGCGTGGAATTTGGTCTGCCACATTAAGTTTCGTCACAGAACATTTTAAATAAATATATTTTTTTTACTTAATATTAAAAAAAATATATTTATTTAGTTACTCGTACATCCAAAATTTCAGATGTCTAACTTCAAAACTGACGGATTCTATAAAAAGTAAATAATCTCTTTGTGATAAATTACAATTTGCTAAAAATGCATAAAGAACTCTGTCCTCACGCGTTCGGGTCGCGCATTTGGCGATGACGCGCCATTGCTTGGATTGCATCACCCCCATTAATTTTGATAAGAGTTTGATAAATATACTAAAATGTGCATGGTAAAATAGTATCTAATTTAATTAAATTTATTGTTCACAATTTTGGTCATCGTGGCTTCCACATAAAAAGTAGATATATGCTGTCGCGGACTTTTATTTAGAACTATTCAAGACAAACAATCCTACGGTACATCATCTTTGTGTAACTCCAATGGTTTAGGCAGCGTACACCAAGATAGCTATCAGAGGCCAGATTTTTTTCCGACTTAATTAAAATGTATCGTTATATTACAACCAAAATTATATAAAATCATAACAAATTGTAGCCTATATGATATATATATATATATATATATATATATATATATATATATATATATATATATATATATATATATATATATATATATATATATATATATATATGACCTATATTACTATAAAGTTTCATTCAAATCCGTCCAGTAGTTTCTTTGTGAAAGAGTAACAAACCTACATACTCACAAACATTCGCATTTATAATATTAGTAGGATAGTAGGAAGTAGGAATTAGTAGGATACGATAACTAAGTAATTTCAATGCAAAAAGTTCACTTAGTAGGATGAAAAAGAACAATCTAACAATTGACAAAACACGGTTTTTCCGAACCGATACGACATTGGCGCGTTCAAAAAACAAGCCTACACATACCTTCCGTGACTTCTGCGGTGTCGCAGTTGTCTATGGGCGGCGTTGATTGCTTTCCATCAGGCGACGAGCTTGCTCGTTTGCCCTCCTATCCCATAAAAAAACCTCGTTTTCCTTTCTCTTCCATAAATAAATTTTATTAAATATATAGTTGTTAGTTATTGATAGTATTTTTCAAATTTATCAATAACTAAAATTAACTAAAAATAAGACACTATTTGATCAAACTGTATAGATATCCCTCACTCACGATTGATTTCTCGCAGCATACAGCCCCGCATGCACGCGGAAGGCGAAGCGTACCGTAGGCGGCACAACATTACTTCGTTCCCGATGTTCTCCCGCGGGATATACTCCGACCTGCCACCTATCGTCGATCACGATGTCAAGGATAAACCGATCGCGGCTGATGAAAAGCCTGTCTCCTTGCAAACGATACTTCATAGCAATAAGAATGGGAATAAGGTGTGTAATTTAAACAGCAATAGCTCTTTTAGGGACCACTTCACTCCACACTTTACCGTAGTTACTTTATTTATTCTTGATTTTACTTCATTGTATTTAATGAATAATCTTAACACAAGAAATGAATTATTCACATTACGTGATACTGAATGAATCTAACCTACGTACAGCGCCATCTAGTATAATAGCGCTTATGATCTAAGGATATGTGCTCGATTCGACCATTGAAGTTTTCACGTCAAGCATATTTGCCTAACTCAAGCACTATTAACTTTAGAAATAGAAAACTTTATTCATGACACAACATACAATAATTTAATTGTTACAAAATGGTTCTTGCTGTTTATACACTACACACGCGCACACACACACACGCACGCACACACACGCACACACACGCACACACGCGCACACACACAATCATGTCATAAATACACCACAACTAAGAGACAAAGTTCCTGTCTGTCATATTTCAAAGTAGTGTTATGTATTTTTTTAAAAACATATTTATAGTATGCACGTCACGGGACAGGTGGTTCCAACACTTAGTTGCGGTGTATTTAAAGCTACCATGAAACTTGAAGTATATCAGTATCAACGAATAAAGTATAAAAAGGTTTTGACTGTTTTCAGTTGGATAACGCCAATGTATTGAACGCCAACGAAACCGACTCAGAGAATAACGTGACAACCGTCATCGGCAAATACAAGACAACTCCGACGCCAATGCTTCCAACGAAAACAATATTCACGTCCAAAATGAACTACATGATGCCAACGAACAACATACGAAATGCCAACAATACCAACCTGAAGCCGCAAGTGAGGTTGAACTCAACGCTCAAGTCGCACTTTGCCTCGAAAACATCCACCTTCCCACCAACCAGAGGCGCCAACTCACAAGCCAACAAATTGGCCGCTAATACCAAATCCCCATTCACAGTCAAAAACAGTTTCCACGGCCAACGCGCCAACCTTGCACGGCCGACATTAAGTTACACTCATAACAGCAGTCCCTTAAAAACGTTCACACGAAAAGCTGTCAGCGTCAGCAAGATCACAACGAACGACACAACGGTCGTCACAACCCTGAGCAACGTGACGTCACTGTCCGCTTTAACGGAGAACTGTCATTTGAATGGAAAAAATCGTCTGCCGTCCGAACCGAGTTTGAAGGCGCAGAACAAGGGAACGGTGGCAAACTTGAACGCTAGAAAGAAACTGATGATTCGTTCGAATTCCAACTCTAGGAAGAAGTTGCCGAAGAACAATATTGCCAAGAACGGCTTGGAAGCCTCTCAGGACCTTTCATCCAGTGATACAAACGTCACTAACATATCCGCTGATTCGCTAGAGACGCCTTTCCGGTTTAGGCGAAAAAGGGATAAATCGCATAGTCCGGAGCCTATGGACTGCATTTCTAACTCTGTGATTACGGCCGACGTCACTTCTGATAATTTTGAAGAGACAAATAATTCCCAGGGGAACAAATTATACAAAATAAAGGCGCTGAGAAAGAAGTGTCCCGCCTTTGGCGTCAGTCTTCTTAAGAAAGATAACATTCAAACACGATCAAGTAGTTGCGCCAGTAACTCGACTGTGAAGAAGAAATGATCTCTGTGAATATTTCAGACAGCTAGTTTTGTATCGTTCGCACGTCGTAGAGATTCTATTAGGTGTTTAGAAACTGTGCATAGCGCAGTATGTGTTGATGGATTTGTTTAGGCGCTTCCAAAGTAATCCCATGAATGTGACTGATTTAACTTTGTAAACATATATCAACTGCTAGTAATTTGACTAATATAGGTTGGATACTTTTAACTGTAGATCTCTAAACAAATGTATAGAGAATATAGTGTTTGTTGTAAACCCCAAAAAAAACAAGCCTAATTGAATGTTAAATAATCTGAAACGTTTACACAATATGGTATATTCTCGGATCGATCGATTGATTAGTGTTTTTCCTGAACTGTGATAAAATTTATTTTTATGCAATGAAATAATTGAAATCAAAATAACCCTTTCCCAATTCACCTTTGGCATGTTAAATTCCATCATTTATACATTAAATTCCATTAAATCATTAATAAATTCCGCGCCAAGCCGTTTTTGTCCCATTTTTGGCTCAGGTCTTTTGATATTTTGGCTAAAGATTTATTTATTATCATACAATAGTTCATCAAGACGTATCATACAAAAGTTCATGACAACCAATTGGCTCAGAACCAAATGGTCTCGGGTTCGATCCCCGCTTCGGAATAAATATATGTATGAATTACAAATATTTCTTCCGAGTCTGGTAACCCCACCAATCCGCATTGGATAAGGATAAAAAATATTTCATCACAGCAATCCGTAAGTGGATAAGCTTTATTAGAGTAGTTCCATTTATTATGGTATGCTCGTGTAATATTTATAGATCGTTTAACGTGTACCATAAATGGTACAGGAACAAATACACTGCATTAATATAGTAAACCCTCCTATAACGGAGTACACTTATAAGGCACGCAGAGACCACATTTCCATCTGCTACGATCTCGGCACACTTTACTTGTTTCCTCCACACTCGCCACTCTCCTCATTCAAGCCCGCCGGTTAAGCTAGCTCTTGAGCTGGCCTTTCCTAAAAACTTCGGTAATTTGGTCAAGGACATGCCTTTTCCTTGGTCTTCCCCTACTGACTAATGTGTCATTGATAATTGATGGAACACACTAATCTACCAATCGATCATCGATGTAGTGATAAGAATAAATATTTTTTATAACTATTAATAATTTTGAATGCCATTTTTTAGCTTTTATCGAGCCATTTGTTATTCCTAAAAATTATTCTGTTATTGTTTGTTTAATCATCGTTGTATTACAATTAATTTGACTTTTATTCTTTAGATAAATGTATGTGTTTATGATAGTATTTGCTCAGATATAACGTTTTATTTTTACTTCATTTATTTTTGATATGGATTAAAACGTTTTTAGAAATATCTTCGCCCACACTAAGATAATTTTAATAACTGTTTTAGGTATCAGAAAAGTAACATCGATAAAAAAGAAACTACCTAGATAAAAAATAATATATTAAATATATTGACAGAGTTTAAGATAATGTTGACAAAGTTTAGATTTCGTTTTGAATAAATTTACTAAAATTATATAGTTATTAATGTTTCTTTATTAATTATTTTAAAACTGTACGTCAACACACACTTTATATTCTATTAAAATATTAATATTACCTAAAAAATAACAGACGCGTTATATATTATCTCCAATTTTAATTTTTTTAATACCGATTAAGATTACTTGCTAAAGGATGGAAAGAAACACTAAACTTGCATTCCATATATGTAATATTTTTAGTGTGCGCGAAAGATATTTTGAGAAGTATCTAAAAGCCATGTTAACAATCATATTTTTCTTGACAGTGTTGTTTCTAGTAATTAGGTCACAAAGTACAGTCGCGGTGAAATGTGTTAAATATGTTTAATAGTGACTATATCGATATGTGATTTAATTTATATTTGAGTGCTGTTACAAAATTTATTATTTTGTATGGCATTAATTCTCGTTATATTTTTTTATATTTTGTTATGATTAAAATATAAAAACAATAACTCTTGAGTGGTGCTCAATGACATTGATTCGATTACTTATTAAAAATCGTTATTTTATTTATTTTCAAATTAACCAATTTAATTAGTCTAAGGTTTATGAAAATGGTGCCATTAAAGATCATAAACCGTATTGCTTATATGCTTTAAGTTGACATTATTTATTCATTGGCGAAATATTAAGTATGGCAAGTTGTGATGTTACTCTCATTGATTTCGCTAACGACTGGCGACTTAGAGGTATATTCTAAGACCCCTGTAATTTCTCATTACAGTGTCAACTGCTCAGGATTTATATTTTAGAGATTTAAGTGTGTGCTCAGAAACAATAAACGTGTATAAATTACATCAAGAGATCCGAAAACTTATTTGCCTATTAACTAATTAATAGTTGACCGGGATTTGAACTCATAACCCTTGTCTTAAAACTCAGGTACTCAAACCATTGAACCGGTTAATGGGAAGTTATATCTGTATATTTTCAATCGATAAATCACAAATTTATAGTAATTAAAAATACAATTGTGGTTCTACTTGTACTATTTTAGGATTAAAAAATAATTATATTTACACAATGCATATTTTTTTATTTGATATATAAAAGTAACAGATTATTGTTTACTTTTTATTGGTATTTCATTAATGTAATATTTTACCCCGACTGTCCGCTATTGTATACTTTTCTACACAAGTGTACTATCAGATTTCTATAGCAATGTACGAATTTAGGGGATCATATCACATTTGTATGTCTGCACCTGTAATTATGTAAATGTATGAGTGTATGAATTTTGGACTCGCCTTTGTTGAAGGCGACTGTTGTCTATGCCATTTTTATTGTTAAATTACTATTGTTAGGACTGTACTTAGAATTTTTGTAACGTGTACATTCGCTGACATAATTGTCCTGTACTTTGTAGTATTTTTTCCATTAAAATAGATGTTCCAAATGTTAACTATAAATGCAGTTTTGTGTGTTGACGTATGAAATTTTGAAACGTGTACGGTGCGTTATATTGAATAAGAATTTTAAGTACAGTTAAACGTTGATGTTAGTTTATTATGCTTTAAGGGACTATCGAAATATCGATCGGTCTATAGTTTTTAGTTCTTCCAACGACTAGTCGATAGAAGTTGTGGTAGCTGGAGTTGATTTATATATTTTTAAATGTTAATACTCTTTTTTTTTATTACATAGATTGAAGGTTGTAAACTTAAATGATGGCTGGTAAATATTGTAACTGAAATTGTGATCTACTCGATACATTAAATATGTAATACTCAAATGGCGCAGTAGTGATCTGTTTGCTGTTTGAATTAAGGGTAATGGGTTCGATCCCCACCTTTCGCCTACAGTTATTTAATCAGAATCTAGCTGTTTGGTATTGTCATTAATGTGTTTATAAGGACACCGCTAGATAGAGCGACGAACTGTGCAAGGTGGCTGAAACTAAATAGTGCGCTCTGGTAAAGTTCCTTATCCTGTAGTTAACTGCCTCATGTTAATATTGATTCTGAAATTTCAATCCTCACTGTATGACGTTTATAATATGTATTGTTTTACTGAAAGAAAACAGAAGTTAAATGTATCGAGTAATTCGCCTATGATATATTCTGACACTTAATTTTATTTTATTTACGTCAAATTAATCTATTATTATCTTCCGAATTGCTGTATATAATTAACATTATTTTGTAAATACGAATCGCTCGACTATAGAAACATGTTTAAACATATTGTAACTTAAATAACAATCAGTAGCTATCAGGAACTTCTTGATGGGATTCTGAATTGTACAGTGCAATTATTTTATTTATGACGTCAAATTATTGTATAGCGATGATAACTTAAGAGATACACTAAAGATATATTTAGAAGAACCAATACAAGACACGAATGTACTACGTAAGAACATATTAACTATTTCGCAGGTACGAGACAATCATACAGGTAATTAGAATGAATTTATATGGTTGTGTACCAATTGTGTCCACAGTGCAAAATAAATATTTCAGTACGTTAGGTGTATGCAAAAACAGATGGCACTCTGCGTTCGATTTAACCTTTCTGCGTTTGGTGATTCGTTTCTTCCTCGTTCGATTCCCTCTTTACATAATGGAACGTTTTTTGCGATACGATTCGATATTTCGATATCGAATCGATATTCGATACGTTTTTCGTCTAGATACAAATTATAGTATAATATATTTATTGATCTAAAATCTAATGTTTGCTTTTAAACCATGTATATACAGCAATTTTGTAGATATTGTTATAACGCAGTTTGTAAGTTTAGTGGCAATTTATATAAGACAGGGGTAGCCAGCCTCGCGGCCGAAGGCGATGAAATTTTTTTTTTAACTATATAATACTTAAGAAAGTAAAATTAACAATAAGCATGACTTTTGCCGCCAACTGACATCAGTAACGTTGTGTTTTTTTTAATTTTCAAAATCGTATATTATTATCAGTTATATTGTTTAGTTGTAGGGGTATATTATACATTATAGTTCAATTAAGGCGTATAAGTGAAGTAATATGAAATAAATGCATGTATCGTGACTTTTTAAGTCGACAGAAAAAGTCTATTAAATCTAATCTAATCTAATCTATTTCAAGATATTTGATGTTATCGTATTTGACTTGACATTGACATAGTAGTTATAACTAATTGCCATCAAAGAAAATAAAAACAAGCATATAATTGTGATGTTTAATTGCGCCCTTGATTCTAAATAGGTTGGCCACCCCTGATTTAAGGCAATATTTTTTTATTTTAAGTTTCATAAACTTTTGTAGACAAAATGAATGGAGTGACACGGACTAGGGGACCAGAGAATTAGATGAGATCGTTGTTTTAATATGTTGTATAGACATAATTTTTGAATTTTATATTTTATTAACTGTAATTATGTTGTGATCTGAAAAAAGCTAATCAGTTACTAATGTAATATGCACTTTTACCTTAATAATTATATATGTTTAATCAAGTTTAACGCCGTGTGGAGCACGGTCCAGAGAAATGCTTATGCTTAATAAATTTAAATGACATACTGAGGTTTGTGTTTTTTTTTTTTAAATATATTTCCTACTATTCTTAACTCTACGATATTTTTTCAAAGCCCATAATTTTTGTTCCCATTGAGCAGAAGCCTACTCTTTCTGGTTTAATGAACAATAACCCACCATGCTTATTGAAGGCGGTTTAGTCGAGAGTTTACAAATCACTAATTTAAATTCTACATACATTTGTGTTTGAAATAAAACCAATATTTGAAACTATACAAATTTATTCAAAAATCACAATAAATAAGAACAATATTTAAACTAAATATTCTAACTAGCAAACAATTAAATGAGGGCTCGATGCGATGACTTTATCACGTTATTTTAAGTGACTATGTATATCGTGTAAATTTAGCAGTTTTATTTAAAAACAAATGAACACTGAATTCAAAATGTAACCGACCTAAGTGATGTCACTCGGTACAGACAATATCGTTAAAAATATTGATTTCTTTAAAAAATTAAAGGTTGTAAATCCAAAAATATTTACATTTTTTATGGACCCTGAGAATAGATAGAAAAATGTTGCGTGAAATGATATTTGCAAAACAAGTATGCAAGTCACATGTACAGGGTCGAACTCAAATCTTCGTTGATATAATGTAAAAGTTTCCATTTAAACGCCGTACGCATTGTACTGGACGTGATACTAAGAGATAAAATCCTATTTTCTATTTACACGTTCAGTGCGTTGTTATTTTAAAAGAACTCGTGCTGAGCGTTTGAGAACAAGTCATACAAAACTTTATATATCTCGCTCAAAATAAATACATATATGCATTTGCTGTGAGCCTTAGATAATTCATTGCTAGAGCAAGATATATAAGGATGGCTTCGCACTTAGTTATGGAATACAAAATAAAAAATAAATATAAACATTATGTTAAACGACTACACTGAACTATGTCAAAGTTTTTACAATTCTATTGTACAAATTTTGAGATAATGACTTCCTGCACAAAAGTATTATTGTCGACGCACGGAATGAAAGCTAAATGTATATAATGTAGTGCGTTAAATATATCTCAATAACAATAATCGGTACTTTTCCGTGAGCCGGGCACAAGCGAAAAATCGCCAAATAATGTAGAATTCCACCAAATTTTTTACAACCTAAAGTAACCTGTTTTATGTTTTCTTTTTTTTCCTAATAAGCGCGAAATAATATAGAATGTTCGTTTGGGGTCATGTGCTCTATTCTCTGAATTCATTCAAAACAAAGCACATTTTTCTTTTTTTCTTGAAAATTCGGGATATATTACGTTAGGTTTTTAAAAAATAATGACAATGTTTATGTTATAAATGATGAAAATTTTGAATTTATTAGGTTAGGTTAGTTTTTTTTTACGTAGATAAAAGGTAAAAAGGTTAGGTTAGTTTGTAGGAAATTTGGCGCAATTCTACATTATTTGGCGATTATTCGCTAGCGCCCGGTTAACGGAAAAGTACCCAATAATCTTTTGTATGTATCCTGTTCGTGATATCGGGCTAAAAAGCTTACAATGAAGTAAGGGTATGAAGGTAATTAGAATTCGTATTCAGATACAATGACCACCAGTCTGGCGACCGCGCTGCCCGCAAACTGCGCACGCTGGTACAACGACATGGACAGCTCCAGTTCAGCAACTTGAGGACCTCCCAGAGAACACAGCAGAGATACTACGCAGATATTGCCACTTGGACGCATACTAAATAAAACAAACATTATTTTAACAAGTAATATAAAGAAATTATAGTCAATTCCTACTATTAATTAAATTTAAATAATGAATTAAATAATTTATAAAATAACGACCAATAGGCTCAGTGGCGGCGCCTCTCGCCTGCGGAGTCAAAGGTTCGATCCTCGCATCGGAATAAATATATGTATGGACTACAAATATTTATTCCGAGTCTGGTAACCCCGCCAATCCGTATTGGACAAGCGTGGTGAGGTAACGTAACGTGGTGAGTTTAGTCCGTTCCTCCAGAAAAGGAGAGGCCCGTGCTCAGCAGTGGGACGAATATGGGCTCTTAAAAAAAGTAATTAATATTTAAAAAAAACTATATTAACATCAAGTGTAATCCACTACAAGTTTACAAAAATGTATTTGATCTACAGTGGAGGAATAAAAAGTATTTTATTAACGATTGAAAATTTGAACAAGTTATATAAATAGATGAAAAAGCTATTGGTACTTATATTAAAAATAATGTAATGATTAATTTAGAAAAACGGTCGTCAACAAAATCAAAACTTTCAATTATAAATATAACAATTATTGGTCAACATTGTAACCGAAAAAATTGTATCCATTATTTTTCGTACAGTATACGTTCTTGCTATAACTGAAAATGAAAAAGTCTATTGGACTTTTCCCGCCAACTTACATTAGTGACGTGTTTTTATTACATTTTCATAATCTTATATTATTATTAGTTATATTGTTTAATTGTGGTGGCGTATTATACAATATGGTTCGATTAAGGTGTATAAATGAAGTGATATGAAATAAATGCGTGTATCGTGACTTTTTAAGTTGACTGAAAAAGTCCATAGATGGTTTTGGTAAAATGGCCTCAATAACTTGCGACTGTTGACTCCATGATAACTTCGCTACTGAGCCAATTAGGTTGTTATACGTATTTTACAAATCTATAAAAATTGTATACATATTTACTTACTCAAAGCAGCTGAGGTCAGCTGGCTTCACGCCTGTTGAGGCCTGCACGTTTATCATTCGCATCTCGAAGCTCACCACTGAATCCCGCCACGATGGACCATGCATTGTAAACAGGTCCACCTGAAGACAATGTTAATTTAAAAAGACGTCTCTCTGCGTAGTATAGAATTGATTATTTGATTCAACCATTGCGTCAATCTCTGGTTATGAAGTCTTGACAGTCTTGCACTGTCTACCCTCCATACTAGAAAATGACGTTCTAGGTTTGCGGGCTCCTTTCTAATAGTGTGAATGTACCTTAAGGTGCAACATGTGTCCAAGGGACACAGTCCTGGTGTCGCGAAAATGAGGTTTTATTTTAAATTAATAGTATATATTTTTTTGCGTTCATCTTACGGTTGTCTGATAAGACCGCAATTTGTATAATATATTGTATATTTAGTGTACAATAAAGAATATATCTATCTATCTATCTATAATTTGAACATGGAACCAGTTGCTTGGTAACAAACATAAGGAGAAATATCAATTAAGATTGCTCAAGGCAAATGAATTGTACTTAAAACCACTTACAATAAAATATAAATACTATTAAATATAGTAATAGGATTAAATCCATAATAAATACCGGATGGATTGGTACGTCTCTAAGGAGGGATTCATTGGAACGAAGTGCTGACCAGGATAGCAACAATATGCGTTTTTAGAATCTACCTAGGGCCATAAAAGTATCATCTCATTAGGTTTAACATTACTTACACTTCCGGCGGGCAGGAAAATGTTGGAAACGAAGGTAATAAAGTTATAACTGTAGGCACTCGGTTGCTGCAGACAAGTCCAATCGCCAATGGGACACGACCTCTGGATACGCGTGCACTTACTGAAAACACAGAGTAGAAATATTATGTGTATAAGATTTCCTTTTGAGCTGTTAGCTACGATCATTTTATGCCATTCACGAAACATACATGTGTATATGAGAACATGTATGTGTATATGAGACTGATGATATGCTATATGTGCACTCACTGTTTGGATTCAAGGCGGTAACCCGGCGGACAGTCGATTCGGTGGCAATGATAGCCACCCCTTGTGTTCTGACACACAAGACCGGCGTCAGAAGCCCGGGCGCAGTGCGCTTCGCCCGTCTCGCATTCGTCGATATCTAAAAAAAGATAAGCTTTTAGACTAATGTAATAAACTTATTTAAACCTAATTAAAAATAATTCCCATAACAGGTGAAGGTAAAATTAAAATATATTTATGAATATATTTTTAAAAACCCTTTAATCTCCAACTGTTGGTCATCAGTGCAATAGAGGTTAATCCATCATGGTTATTCGATAAAATTTACATTGGAATGACAAGTCATCCACCCGGAATCTTTATTAAAATAAGTATCTGTATTTCCGCCGGAAGTCATATGTCCGTATTCCTGACCCACATTAGTGTGCCCCCCACCTCTGCCGGACTCCTGTATCATCATAATCATCATCATAACGTAGAATCAATGAGCGTATAAAATAATTAGTTTGTCGTAAAACTTGCGTAAGTCAAGATCCGAGAGTGAAGTTAAATATTCGTCAGTCGATGAGGATTCTCAAACTATGAGTTACGAATATATTTAATATTTTTATCAATAATAATAGGGAAACGCGTGGTGGATGGTAAGGATAGCTTAACCTTCTATAAAAATAAATAACAAAACATGCATGAGGAAACGCCGACACTACAGCTTTTACCTATGCAGCTGCGTGCATCATCCCCAAGGCGGTACCCGGCTGGACACCCACAGCGGTACGAGCCTGGGATGTTCACACACCGCCCACCGCACAGACGCCCACGCGTGCGTACGCTTCCCCACTCCGCACACTCGTCCACGTCGACACACGTCCTGAGCGCAATAAACACATTTATAACTTAACTAGCCGTACCTTTAAGTATTTGGTTTTATAATTTGATTATTAAAATGCGAATCTTGATGGAAAGGTTGGTTGGAGAAAACCAAGGGAACCGGCGAGCTTGCATGAGGAGAGTGATGAGTGTGGAAGAAGCATACTGAGTGTATAGCAGATGGAGGTCTGTAGTATTTGCCTACTCCTACGGGAAACAGACATGACGATATCGTCACGCCTGTTCCGTATATATGTATGAAATTTTTGGTTGGTTCCACCACTATAAAAATCTTACGTACATTTGGGTGGTCTACCTGTGGTGTTCTTTCTATGCACAGTTATGTAGTAGTACTATAGTATATTTCACGACGGTGGTTGGAATTAGAATGAATCTCGTCCCGACTGAATTTCGTCTTTGATAAACAAAATCGAGAGACGAATAAAGACAGTAAACACCAAACAAAACTCTGGCGTAGAATACATAGGTACCAAACAAAATAGATTTTCTTCAACATAGCAATAATAAACAAATGAAACTATTGCAAAACAAGTCATAAAATGCAGCTTAATGACTTAGAATACATATTTATATGAATTTTACATAAATCAATCTCAAAATCAAAATTATTTCAAACAAATTCAAAAATAAAAATATTTATTTTACACAAATTACAATTATTATAATTATTTTATATAAACCAATATTATTCTTACGTCGTTTGCCAACAGACGGCGCCACAAGTTATATAAAATCAAGTTTTGTGTACTGCATAAAATAATTATAATAATTCTAATACGCTCATATATACAGTGGTACCTGTTGTCGACATGCAGGCGATATCCTCGGTCGCAGTAGCACCGGTAGCTACCCCAGGCGTTGGCGCAGCCGTGCTGACAGACTCCGGGGCTTTCCGAACATTCGTCCACATCTACGCAAACCTTGTCGTTGGAAGGAGCGTTGCGGAAGCCCTCCCCACAGGAACACCGGTATGAGCCCACTGTGTTGATACATTGCGCGTTGTATGAGCACGGCTGTGGAAAAGACATTTTTAGGTCAAAATCATTTTTACTTCATTCAATACATATTTACATACATATCGTCACGCCTGTTTTCCGTAGGCGTAGGCAGAGACCACAGATTTCCATCTGCTACGATCTCGGCATACTTACCCTGCTTCCTTCACATCCGCCGTTTAAGGGTACTCTTGACCTGGCTTTTCCCAAAAACTTCCGCAATTTGGTCACGGTATTATTTTCTTGGTCTTCCCCTACCGATTCTTACGTCCACATTGGCAATTCAATACAATTTCTTTTTGAGTAATGTTCGTATAAACATTGACAAATATTGACAGTAATATTTATACGATACTAACTTACTCAATTGTTTTGCCTTCCCGGAACCCCTCCACTAACACTTAAACTTTATGGTATGGTATTAAAGTTCAAATTGACTTTTAAGTATTATTACGAATCTTTTGTATGGGAATATAGAAAAGTGTTGTTTTTAGACTTTTTCAGGCAATTTTTTAAATTTTTCTCTCCGTAAGAACCATCCTCGTACTTCAAGGAATATAATAAACAAAGAATTAGCGAAATCGGTTCAGCTGCTCTCGAGATTTGTGATTAGCACACATTCAGAGATTCTTTTTTATATTATAGATATGTCAGTTCTACAACAGTCAAGCGCTTATCACCATTTCGTAATGAGTTTCCTATATACAGGTATAGTCTTCTATATTTTCCTCTCTATAAAAAAAATGGTAGATTACATTTCCAAAAAGATATTTTCAGTTAACACGCAATTGAAGTAAAATCTTCTAGAGATTTGTATGTTTTTGTGTCTTTTAACTGTCAGTTTTCCGTTTCATCGAGTTTCAAATAAAAAGTTTTTAACTCAAAAAATAATCAACATAATCGCATATAAAATAAATGTATTTACAAGTCCAATTGGCTCAGTGGCGGGGCCCTCCGCCCGCAGAGTCAATGGTCGCGGATTCGATCCCCGCATCGTAATAAATATATGTATGGATTACAAATATTTATTCCTAGTCTGGTAACCCCGCCAATCCGCATTGGACAAACGTGGTGGGTTAACGTCCGTTCCTCCAGAAATGGAGAGGCCCGTGCTCAGTAATGGGACATATATGGGCTGTTAAAAAAAAATTACAAATCACTTACATTTCCGTAGGAGCATTCATCGATGTCCTCACAGCGCTGTTGCCCAAACAGCCGGTGTCCCGCCGGACACTGGCATGAGTATCCTCCGTAGAAGTTCTCACAGCGTTGTTGAGGACCGCATTCCGAAACATTGCGAGCGCATTCGTCTATGTCTGAAATATTTATTAAAATCTTCTTTCTTTAATCGGTCCTAACTTAACTTCTTTAACTGAGGATTGTGATCACAAGAACCCCTCAAACGTTCAATCTGTCTCCATTGCAAATTGGTCATGATCATGGCACGAGGTTAATAACTGCGAGTAAGTTTGTTGTACCAAGGGTAGTTTCTTACTTTAGAGACCGATGTTTAAAAAAGCGTCTTCCATACATTCTCAACAACTTAGCCCCAGTTATTAGACTAGAAGTTTAATAATGAGACTGCGGATCGCACAATCAAACTGCAAACAGTTTTGTGGGACTTTGTATTCAATTCAACGCTTTATTATAACCAACATATGTGAAATAAGTTAGTAAGCATTGAAAGCAGATGGTGGATAGTTGGGTCTCAATGCTGAGTTGGGAGGGAAAAAATTCATTTGTGCGTTTGGCCGTCCATGGTATCCAGAGTATACGCCTCTAGCACCACATTTCAAATGCATCTATCGTCTGTTCCTCTCTTGTTCGGATTCCCAACGTTTCTGCTCCGTAGAGATAGATCAGGAATAATAAAAATAAATAAAATTAAGTAAAATATATATTGTGAATAATGGACCAATTGGCTCAGTGGTGGGGCCCTCCGCTCCCGGAGACAGTGGTCGCGGGTTCGATCCCCGCATCGGAATAAATATATGTATGGGTTACAAATGTTTATTCCGAATCTGGTAATGCCGCCAATCTGCATCGGACAACCGTGGTAGGTTAACGTCTATTCCTCCATAAATGGATAGGCCCGTGCTCCGCAGTGGGACATATATGAGCTGTTAAAAAAATGGGTCAAGAGTTTGCAGAGTCTTCGAACATCTGCATTGACCATATAAAACACGGTAGCACCGAAAATACTATAACCCAACACCTAACGTTAGGGCGTGGGACTTGTCAAATCAGGCCAGTCCATTTTTGCATGGGCCTTTATTAAATTGTATACCAACTTAATCTTATCGATGAAAATACATACCCACACATCGTTTCTCAGAAGTAAGTTTGTATCCCCAAGGGCAGGATGTGACCACAGCGCCAGAGCCAGGCGAGCGAATGTAAGTGGGGCGAAGCACCCGAGGCCCGCGTTGTCCGTATTGAGCTCCCACGGTGATGACGTTGGTGTCTGGTAATACCGCAGGCGGCTCTCGAGGTGCAGGATCTGCATACAAGTTATATTTACGTATAATTTAAATATAAAAGTTCTTATTAAAAAAGAGAAATGGTAGATGTGAAATATTGACGACGGCTCGGTCTCTACCGTATGCTCACGGCCACGTGTAAGCGTGGGAAGCGTAGCCTCAATCGAGACGACATCTCGGTCTACGGTTTCACTCTCAAATAACCCGCGATAAGAAGTTTCACATCAAAATTTTTTGAAAAATTTTAAACAGCCTTATTGTTCCCAAGATTTTATTTACAAAAGTAATACTTTATATAATTTTTAAAATTATTCCAAGATGATCCAAGCGGCGTATTCAAAAAGTGTTCACTTCTAAGCCAAGGATCGTGAGTTCGTTTCCCGCACCGGGATAAATATTTATATACTATTTGTTTTGCGCCATATACCACTAGAGAATCCTAGTTTGAGGCAATAAATGTAAAGCGTTTTATTTATTATTATTATACTTATTAAATTATTTGCACAATTGATAACGAAACAAAATCAACAATATAATAGATAAAATACACTTCTAAAAATAACACAAAACATTACTTATCGGCAAGATCACAAAAAACTTATCAACTACTTGTGGAGTTTGGATCACCTAATTTTCTCGTATAATATAAAATTGAATTTATTTAGCCTTTAAATTTTATTTTGCCTTTTTTTCTTTTTACTCGGGCGTAAATTATCAAAAGCATTGAATACATTGACAACTACTTGGTTCAGTGGTTAGACTTCTAAACCATGATTGGGTTCAAATCCCAATCGAAACTAAAGTTAAAACAGTTTGTTTTTAGGTCCATGCGTTTAAATTCTCGTCCAGTAGTATAAAAAAATATTGTTCGTCTCATATCATCTAGAAATATGGAATAGAAGTAGAAATATTACCTACCACACTTGTTCAAGACATATTAATAGGGTATCTAGACAAATAACAAATACTTATCTATAGGGTATACCTACATATGCATATTTATCCTAGTGCGGGAATCGAACCCGAGATCATTGACTTTGAATGTTGCCACATTCAAAGTCACCACTCTATCAACTGTTGTTGGGTTCTTATTGTCGTTGTCATTATAAATATAGTAACAGATAAGAGAAGCCAGACGGAAGAAGGAGAAGATGACGGCGACGTGGTTCGCCACCCGTCACGTCCTGATTCCCACGAGGGCGAGAAGCGACTTATGGAAAGCCGTTTCGCTGCGATGAATATGAGAGGAAGAATGGATGGATGGAGTGTGTGCCGGTATCGTAGCGGATAGAGCCTTGTGATCTCTTCCAACCCCTGAGGGGGATAAGCGTGAATATATAAAAAAAGAAGTAATAATATAAAAAGATAATGTGTTACAATAAGCAGGTGTTTCGCTCTCGCCACGGCACTTCGGGCCACACACACAACGGTATCCGCCATCTGTATTGACACAGTCCTCCTTCGGCGAACAATTTGCTTTGCCTGTTGTACATTCATTTACATCTGGAAAAGAACAAATTAATTTAAATAAAACTAAAAACCTGTTTGCCTTTGAGGTATATCTATAGTAATTGTAAGGAAACATTTTTGATCTCTGACCTTATCGAAATTAAAAGAATCAATACACAATCTTGTAATTTGTCAATTTTCATCAATAGCTTATGGCATATAGCATTTACTGTTGAATTGGATACTGGTCAAAGGCCTCCCCTAAACGTGTCACTTAACCCGATCTTCGGTGTTACGCATCCAGTTTCACCCAGCCACCCTACGCAGCCTGGGAATTTTACACTACACACTTGTATTTGCAAATACGCGGTCTCCTTACCAGTGATCATCTACTCTCTCAGTAGTTGGTCGTACTAGAACATTGCTACATCAGTAACATGCTAACTCGGGGAGATATATCGGTGATATTGGTTATTCAGCGCATTTCTTCGTTTCGAATTATAGCCCTCCGTATACTCTCTTATATTGTGAAGCCTAAAGTCGAGGAATGAATCTGAGAAAAACCAATTTATGGATGGAACGGCGATGGTGTACACTGACCCAGTAATCTGCAATTCCCTTCTAATGTGACGTAGCCATAGCAATGGATTGTTACAGCTATGTTGATGAATAATGATGTATAAATTTATTTATTATGGCATAGATAGGCAATCGAGCAAGCGAGTTAATTGATAGCAAGTGATCAGCGCTGCCCTTAACATACCTAATATTAAGGACACTACAATTTTTGTTATAGGATAGGAAGGCAAACGAGTTGGCGTGTCACCTGATGGAACGCAATAAACACCTACCATAGATATCTGCAGCGCCATAGGCAGTGCGGAAGCATTGCCGACGTTTAAGGAAAGTGTCATTATGGGAGTGGGAATGGGAGGGGGAGGGTGTTGGGCCTCCGGAACTCAGCCGCTCACCGTACGAAGCGCGGTAGCTAAGCTACTACTCAGACGCCGGTTTTCTGCAGGAACGTGGTACTTCCCCTCGCGAGCCGGTTTATTCATACTACAGACAAATATTATGCCATTCTTGATAAAGTATTCGTCTGCAGCGTGGCTCTACCACTATTAAACTTGTTATCAACCTTAAGGTTAAAATGTAAATAATTAGATAGGGAGAAAGAAGGTTTATTGCAAATTAATTTTTTTTTATTATATATTTTTTTCCTTTTACATTATACGGCATACACAAACTTAATTTAAGTTTTATCCGTATACCGTCGTGATGAAGTCTGGGTGTATGTATAGTATAGTGGTTGCGTGTGCTCAAATTGTCTATGTATTGTGGGTAGTTTAAGTGTTTTGTGTTGACTCTCGCCCGTCGCCCGCCGCTGTACCCGTTCTATTTCTGCTATTGGGTGGGGTGAAAGGAATTGGAGACCCAATATATATCTACATTCACGTAATAATCACGGTAACACAGTAAAATGCAGTTGTGAGACGTATACTCACCAATACATTTGGTTTGAGCGGAACTGTAGATGTAACCGAAGTCGCAAGTGGCTCGCGGTGTGTACCAAGGAAGTCGGGGCTTCGGAACGCGTGACCACTCTGGAGACGTCGCCACTGTGAATAAATACGCTCTTAAAACCTGGCAGCCAATGCGCAGGGAAGCCGTCGTACAATGGGGCCGGAACGCTGGATAAACGTAGAATCATTTTTTCATTCCTCAATGGATGAATTACATGTTTGCGTAACCAAAATTTCTAATAGTAGTAATGCCTACCCTGGGGATAGGTTTGTTCGAAGGAAATGTTAGGATAGGGCTCGAGGCAGAGGAAATTTTTCCAAAACTTGGAGTATAGAAGGGAGGACAGAAAATCCGATTCTGCCGAAAATAAAATGGCCGCCATACAAAGGAAAATCGCCATTTATGGGTCGAATTTGCTGAAAGTTGCTTCCCTTTAAGCTTAAAGGGATCGCCTAATATATATATATATATATATATATATATATATATATATATATATATATATATATATATATATATATATATATATATATATATATATATATATATATATATATATATAAGCGTAGGAAACCACCTGTAGATACGTGCCGATACAATGGCGTCGCCCCTTTTTTCTCTAGATACGTGGTAGGGCCATTGTGGGGATGGTGACGTCTGGTGCACGTTCCACTAGCGCATGATATCGCCATCTCTTTTTAACATTAGAAATTACTGCCGCCGTCATATATATTTCTCAGTAATAAAAGAACGCCATCATGTTTATATTCTGAAAAGTTTACCGGCAGTAGTAGTGCTTTCAGTTGTCGATGTGGTGGTGGAGCTGGTTGTTGTAGGTCTCGATGTAGTGGTGGTCGTAGTAGAAGTGGTGGTGCTGCTGGTGGTGGGGTTGGCCACAACACACCAGCCGGAAGCGTCTCGCCGGAAGCCAGGCATGCATTCACACATATAACCGCCATGTCTGTTGTGACACACCTCTAGACTGCTGCAGATATGTCTACCAGTCGCGCATTCGTCTACATCTAGATAGAAGTAAAATGTATTTATATAGATAATTTTTTTTATATATTTATATATATAAAGGCTTAATCCACGACAAGCTAAAAAAAGTAGAAAAAAACACACTATTATGTGTTTTTTGTTATTGGAGGAACTGGACTCTACGGAAGACAACCGTTAAATGTCTTCCGTAGAGTCTATTATATCTAATCTTGATGTGGAAATCAGACTCGCGACCATTGCCTCTAAAAGTGGTAACTTCGTCACTGAACCAATTACGTCTTCACTTATGACTACGATTTCAACCAATTATCTTTGGTTCAGATGTAAAGTGTGCTATTAAGCCTCGAGCACTACGCAAGCAATAAGCAAGTGTACCAAAAACACAAACAGCTCAGTAGCAAATTGCACTTAGCTAAATATGCAAGATTTTAAATGCACAGACTTCAGCAGTTTTATTATTTATTTTATTTTATTTATTAACAAAATCCACAGCACTTGGACAACCTTACAAAAAATATTTACACGTCCTACTGCCAATAAAGGACTGACATAATTTATATACTTTGACGACCAATTGCCTCAGTGTTGGGACTCTCCGCCCATGGAGTCAATGGTCGCGGGATCGATATCCGCATTGGAATAAATATATGTATGAATTTACAAATATTTATTCCGAGTCTGGTAACCCCGCCAATCCGTATTGGAAAAGCGTGATGTGTTAACGTCCGTTCCTCCAAAAATGAAGAGGAATGTGCTTAGCAGTGGGACATATATGGCATGTTAATAATAATAATTAAATTTAAACAAAAGGAAAGTTGGACATTAACCTAAAGCGTTACACTTAACATTAATTTTTGCTTTTTATATATAAATGAATTAATATTCTTCATATTATACAAGTAAGTATGTGATATGTCGGCTATTTGGTTGCAAACAATGGGGATTACTA
This sequence comes from Baronia brevicornis, assembly GCA_031353405.1. Lineage (NCBI taxonomy): Eukaryota > Metazoa > Arthropoda > Insecta > Lepidoptera > Papilionidae > Baronia > Baronia brevicornis. The sequence goes on along the minus strand of JASFAT010002542.1, from coordinate 27,582 downwards.
TAAATCCCCCATTTTTGGGCGATGCTCTCGTCCAAAGATAAACTACGCCTGGTCTAGATTAAAATAAAATTCACTGTGTAATAACACTATTGCAGTTGCCGTGATAATTTTCTAATGTAGAAAGATACTACTTTGTTATACTAGTATTGAAATAATGTACAACTTGCTCACCAACGCACTCTCCGCTTCCACTTCTTTCAAATCCATTTAAACAGTGCAGTTCATTTGGATTGAAATCTGAATTTTCTGGTTTATTTGTCCCAACTAAATTAGTCCACTTATCCATTGGTAAGTCACTGGTGTTGATGCCGTAACTGCCGTCTGGAGCTCTTTCTTTTTCTATGGCTGTTGTTTCTTTAGGAGCAGGTGCTGGAACTTCAACAGTCGGAGTAAGTACTTCAGGTCTTCTCGGTCTAAACTCCGGTCTTCTAGGATCAGTGGATGTGGGCCGAGTAGATCTGTCTGGAGCATTTGTGAAGGGTGTTCTTCTCGTCGTTGGCGTTGGATATCTGGGGTAATATGGATACGTGGGGCGGGATGGTGACCATAAAGGTCTAGTAGGTCGTGTGCTGGTGGTAGTGGATGGTGTAGTGGTAGATGTTGTAGAGGTAGTGGAAGTCGTAGTAGAGCGTGGAGTTGTAGACGTCGTTGTAGGTATTGGCAACGGTGTATCAGGACGGCTCTCACCATTTGTGCTATTGTCTTCGCTGTAAAATTTAATTTACCGTACATTATCAGGATTATAATAATAGATGATTCTATATTATTATAATATTATTCTTATATTATATTATTTTATTATTCTAATATTATAAGAATAATTTTTTGAGATGCCTAATCTTATTTCCATATACGGAGCTGAAAGGTGGACGATGAGACTACATGACCGAAAAAAATGGAAATGTCGTACTAGAGGCGACTGCTCCACTACTCCCATGGACTACTTATCACACAAACATCTCCATTTTAAAAGAACTGAAAATGAAAGACCGAGAAATGAAAGACATATGCAAAGTTTTCGGTCATGTCATACGCAACAAGGAATCGAAAAAACTCCTTTGCAATAAAAAGGGCCTCTTACAGTCATTGACTTTTCTGTTAATAATATTAATATATTTAGTATGTCTTTAGCTTAGATGACTAGAAATGTCTTTTTTGTTTAGATTTTTTAAATCCTAGAATCAGTGTTTTAGTCAATGTAAACAGAAATCCTTGTGAAAATGGACATTTTTATGGGAATAGCGAAATTAAGGCTACGGGTATTTTTATGGTACCTACTTTAATACAAAAAGATATTAAAATAATAAAAATTGATAATGAGCACTCCTCATAACAGTAACTCTCCTTGCAATTACGGCATGTAATCGTCTTTGCATGCTTTCCACCAGGGTTTTGATGGTGTACTGTGGAATGTGTTCCCACTCAGATGAAATCACACGTTTAAACTCTTGATGTTTTGTGGAGGTGGTTTGACAGATCGTACTCGCCTTTTTAGGAGGTCCCAGACGCGTTCAATGGGGATAAGGTCAGGGCTCTGCGATTGCCATTCCAAAGGACGAATACCGACCTCTTGCATATAAGCATCTACGTCGCCAGAACGGTGGGCCCGAGCATTATCATCCATGTAAATGGCCACAGTCAGTGCGGGTTATGCATGCTGACAAAGGATTTCTGTTATGTACGTGTAAGTCATTTTCAATGAATATTATCTCGGTACGATAGCTGCAAGTTACGCTATTTAGTACCGTTCTGCGGCCGGTTTATATAATGCGCAAAGCGGCGAAGTCGCGGGCGCAGGCTATCGCGGCTGGGCCGCTTCACCTGTTTAGGTCCTAAAAGAGACAACAGAGAGGACGCCTGCGAAGTCACTTTCTTTGTTACTTTTCCTATCAGACGAACCTCATTGCGAAGTGATTGTAAAAGTTTAATTGTTAACTATCTGTTCACTTACTCTGATTCATCGTAGTATTCGTATTCATAAACAGGTGGTACAGAGGTGGTGGTAGAACTACTTGTGGTAGCAGCCCTTCGTGTGCACGTGAATGAGCCCAGCACGTTCAAACAGTGCAGCCCTCGATCGCAATTGTCCAACTTAAGAGCGCATTCATCGATATCTGACATAGAACAACAGAGAAATATTAGATTGTTGTATATATGTATATTATCACTAATGAGGTGTATAAGCTGATCATTATATTAATCTCCGTTGGTATCACTTCTCTTTTTTATAATGGGGAGTGCTCCGAATAACTGTTCGGAAGAATTCCTACCACTAAATTACACTATCGTACAACTCGCGGAAAAGTTTCATCCCCACCATCTGGATGAGTGGCGATGCAGTACGTTGCACTTTCTCCGAATCTTGATTGCACGTACTAAACTATGAAACTAGCTGCCTTCGGCAGTATTTCCGAAAAGATACGATACCTAACCTTGAAACCATCAAAAAACTTATATAATAATCTTAAAGGTCGGCAACGCAACTACGATGCTTCTAGTGTTGTAGATGTCTATGGGCGGCGTTGATTGCTCTCCATCAGGTGATACGCTTGCTCGTTTGCCTATAAAAAAACTTCTTCCGCAACACACAACCTCTATATGGCGACCCTGCCGCCCGTCGCGCCGGTAACAGGAATCCTCCCCCATTGGCCCGTATATGGCGCGGGGTTTATAAACACTTGTCTTCAACCTCGTAATTTTTATGTAACAAGTGGCTACCCTTTAAATAGGTTACAATTTTCTGGTTTTAGTTTAACGAAATGGTGATGATCTGTGTTCAATTAATATTGCTAAAAATCACATATTACTTAATTTCTTTAAGGGATATACTAATAAAATGAAATGAACTGCCCATATGAGTCTTTGAAAGCGTGCTACTTTCTCATAAGATGTGATCCATTATTCGGTATTTATCACATTTGATTAATCGTTAGTAATTAAACTTTGGAACGTGCTTCCCCTTGACCCTGACCTTGAAGAAAAGCCGCTAGTAAACCTTGTTTTAAAGGTAATATTAAAGATTTTACCTTCAAATTTCTGCCTCTTCGTTTTTGTACCTACTTTCACCTTTTTCATCAACCCAAAGGTTGACGGGCACAGAATGCTTTCCGGCATTAAGCCGCCTTTGTACCAAAAATGTACATTTAGAATAAATAAATAACAAACAAACAAAAGACTTACCAACGCATGATCCAGAAGATGAATCTAGTTCAAAGCCGTTCTTGCAGCGGCATTCGTGTCCTCCAAACGTGTTGATACAGTTCTGGAATTGATCGCACAGGTGCGTGCCCTCTCGGCATTCGTCTATATCTACAATATTTGTATACAAATTTAGATTAAATGTACTCTAATCGAGAGGTTCCCAAAGTGTGCGCCGCGGTACCCTGGTGCACTGCAGAGAGCAAAGTGCGGCGCCGTGAGGCATGATAACAATTTAGACTTAAGGTTTATATCAATAGAAGTAAACAATGAAGAAAGAACGCAGTGTGCGCGCTAATTAAATATTCTACCGTCTGTAAGTATGCTCCGAAGTAAGCTATCACCTTGCTATGGTTAAACAATCACGTGATTTTTTGAATAGAAAATTAGAACAAAAGTTTTCAGTCAACAAGGGGCTTGTTACCTATTATTCTTAAATAATAAATGTACTCTTGTGTGTCAATATAGACACAGAAAATATTGTAGATGTTTCTATTTTTGAGTCTACCTTATCTACCCACTATCAGTGTACCCAATTTCAACTAGTTTGGGCGCGGGGTACTAAAACAGTTTGGAAACCCCTGCTCTAGTCGATTTTCAAACTCTTTTTTAACGAATGGTAATGTTTAAAAAAATGTTATAGAGGGACAAATCAAACGAATATCCAAGACACCTAATGTCTGACCTAATATCTGTTCCAAATAATTTCAGGAACAACTAAATATATTAAGATAAGTAAATATATTCGTCTCTTACCGAAATAATGAAATAAAAATTTGTGGTATCCACGTGAAAAATGAAAAACATTAAAAACGTACCGCGTGTGAAGTCGTAGTGAAAATCTTACTTTCTTTATAATATAGAATATAAATAGGATTACAATTTTGGTTCTAAATTAAATATTTTGAAAAAAAATACTAATGTGATTTAAGTACCTTCACAAATTGTTCCACCCGGCCGCATTCGCGTTCCTTCTTGGCACGTCTTTTTTGCTAATCTGGATAAATGATATTACACGTGAATGTTGTAGTTCTTAATTGTATTCTAATTTCTTTTAGAATACAATATAAGAGATATCAAGATTATTGTAATCAACTTATCATTCTCTTCATTCTATATGCGATAAAGTGAAAAAAGTTAATGAACACGGGATATTTAGAGCTGCAATTGTTTATAAGGAACATCATCATCATCATCAGCTTACGGCACTTCACTGCTGGACATTAGTCTCTCACAAAGCGTGTATCCAGTCTCTGCAAGCTGCCCTAAGCACATTGCCACTTCATCTAGCTGGGGGCATCCTATACTACGTTTGTCATCTCCTCTCCAGCACTCGTCTACTCCAACGATTGGCGGTTCTCCGACAAACGTCCAGCCCATCGCCACTTCAGTTTGGTAACTCGAAGAGCTATTATATGAGGACGTCCCTTCCTATAAAATAAACTATATACAATTATTTGCCAATAATATGTAGATAGTATATTTCGTTATAAAAACTGTATAGCAATAGCTAAATATTACTTGATGTGACAATAAAAGTCCGTCACTATGATGAAAATTATAAGGGTATTAAGACATTACTGCGGTAACGTGCTGATCTTCGACTTGCAGTTGTACGCGCCGGGCAAATTGACGCACACCTCATTTCGCCTGCACACCTCCGAACTTTCTTCGCACTCGTCTATGTCTGCAGACAAAGAAATTATTTACATAAATAGTTACTGGACTTTTAAATAGTAATTTTTAATAGTGGTAGAGCCACGCTGCAGACGAATACTTTGTCAACAATGGCATAATATTTGTCTGTAGCATGAATGGGCCGGCTCGTCCGGGGAAGTACCACACTCCCGCAGAAAACCGGCGTCTGAATGGTAGCTTAGCTACCGCGCTCCGTACGATCAGTGGCCGAGTTTCGGAGGCCTAACACCCTCCCTCCACCCAATCCAACTCCCATAATGACACTTTCCTTAAATAGCGGCAACGCTTCCGCACTGTCTATGGCGCTGCGAAAGTCTATGGACGGTGTTAATTGCTTTCCATCAGGTGATACGCCTGCTCGTTTGACTTCCTATTTCATAAAAAAATAACTGGAATCTATGCTTCGTGACATCCGCAAAATACTTCTTACTTTTGGCCTATTTAGAGTTTATAGAAAGATGTATTGTAATCTACTGGATGGCGCCTACGAGAGCCGTAAAAGAGAGTTATAATTTCACTCGTATATCTCAAAGCAACGGCATACCTGTAAACCTTTTCGGCTTATTGTTACAGTAATTTATGAATATAGCTAGACACCATACTTAATAACTATTCATACAATATATCACAGTCGTGTTCCTACGGGGTTAGAACGCTTACATCCATCCATATTTTGTTTTATCTGCTTTGTTCTAGCGATAAACGTATGAGTATCATTTTTAATGACATTTTTAAACAACGCGCAAATATACCTTTTCTTTATAAGTGTTTATGAGTTTTCTGGAATGATACATATAATAAAATGAAAATGAAGGCTTTAAATACTAGTCAATTAAAACTTTCTTATTATTATATAAGATTATTTAGAATTCCACATGTCGTGAGAGTATAACAATAAAGAAGGGCACGAGCATCTACCTACCTACATACCTTTCACAATAAATACTGTTATCTCCACTAGCACCTAAGCCATAAATATTTTTTCTTTTAAATTTATATGATGGAAATCTTATGTAAAATGAATAAAAGTAGGAATATTAGGAGTTTTCATGAACCTTTTTTTTATGGGTAGGAGGGCTTGCTCGTTTAAGCGTGTCGCCTGATGGAAAGCAATCAACGCCACCCACAGATAACCGCGATACCGCAGAAGTCGCGGAAGCGTTGCCGGCCTTTTAGGTATGTGTAGACTTGGTTTTTGAAGGTGCCAATATCGTGTCGGTTCCGAAAGACCGCCGAAGGTAACTGGTTCCACAGAGTGATGGTGCGTGGAAAGAAGTTTCGAGAGAAGCGCACCGTAGTAGATCGCCTCATCCAGATGGTAGGGATGAAAGTTTTCTTCACAGCGAGTTGTGCGGTTATGGAGTTAGGCGGCGGAAATTATTCCAAACAAGTCCTAGGAGCACTCCCCATGATAAAAGTGGTAAAAATGCTGAGAGATGAGACACCCTATGAGCCCTCTGTTGCCTTGTAACCGCCGAATAAAACACACGTCTGTTCGAAGCGCCTCTTAATTTCTTTCGTCTATGTCCCGAGTGAAACAAATGTGAAGGTTGCGAATTGTGTGTGTGATTGAGAAAAAATTGGTACCTTCACATATCCCGGTGACCGCGTTAACTTTGAAGCCAGGTGCGCAGCGCTTGGAGACGTGGTCCTGGCAGAAGTAGTTGCCATGCGTGTTGATGCAGTGTTGCGACAGACGCTGGCAGTCGTCTACTCGCTCCTCACACTCGTCTATGTCTAAATTTGATTAAAAAAACATAAGTTGAAATTCTCCGTGTAAAAAAGTTTAACTTATGTATTGAGAATGGCAATATTTACTTCTTGTGCTTACCAAAATTATATACTCACCAACACATTCATCATCTGGCCCGGCCCTAAATCCCGGCGGGCAGATATCATTTTTGGTTGTAGGAGTGACGAGTGCAGCTTCAGTAGTTGCTCCAGGAATCTCCTCAGTGAACGGCTTGCCAGGTTTACCAGCACATTTGTAGCCTCCAATCGTATTCTCACACAAGTATTTTGGACACGGCGGTCGAGGCATTTGGCATTCGTTGATATCTGGAAAAATATCAATGAATATAAAATAACCTTATAGTTTTATCCCTACCATTTTGATCCAGTATGGTACGTTTTTATCGAAACTTTTTTCTATACACCATTACATTGCGATTCTAGCTACCTTCAGCGATTTTTCCGGAACTATGCGATATTGAAACGTTCTAATAACAAGTCTACATATATTTCAACGACAGGCAACACTCCTGCATGCCTCTGAAGTTACCTGCCTCTTTTGATGTCTTTGAGCTTTGATTGCTTTTCATCATTCTTGCTTTGTTGCCTTTCTTTCCCATGATAAACATCGGTTACTTCTCGTACAAGAATAATATTTTTGTCAATGTGCGATCAAAGAGCGCTTTTTATATTGTTTACTTAACAAATTATAACAGGCTCACCATCACAGACTTGATTAAGCAAGTTACGCTTGAAGCCTGGAGGACAGGTGAGGCTTACATCGCGCTTTTTGATGGGGACGCATTTGTAGGAGCCGATGGTGTTGTGACATACAGTGCCGTCATCTGGGCACAAGTCGTCTAAATCCTCTGCACACTCGTTTACATCTAAAACCATTAATGACGCAATAAAATTAAAAACAAAGATGGATAATATCAAAATAATACAAATACTAATTTAGTTGAATCACAATGGTTAATAAGTATTCTAGTATATTAATATAATAGTATATTTAAACGAATCATTTTAGGGGATTCGGTCAATATTAGATCTTAAACAGAATCCTAAATAAATTAAAAGTATAATAACTAAGTAAAACAAAGTATTTAAGAGGTTTTAGTAGACATTTATGATATGTATATTGAATAAACTATGTGCCTACACGAAACAAAAAAACTGGTATTAGAGTTGCAACTTGTTAGTTCTTCTCATTTTAACAACACAATCATCATTATTACCACTTGCAGTCACCGAATGCAGATTGTTGGACCATCTAGCTAGGCAGCATTTTAGACTACATTTGCTAAGACGAGGCTTGCACTTCAGTTCCTAATAATTAATCAACGACTATAATAATCAAAAACTGATTTTATCAAATATATCGAACGTGAGAAGTTTTCAATATAATAAGTGCTTGACTAAAAATCTTACGATCTGATGGTAATGTATAAAAATACCTTTGCACGTAGTATTATCAGCTTGCAATATAAATCCTTTACGACACTGACAACGCACTATTCCACCGTTGTCCTTACAAATTTGTTCGCATGAATCCTTTTTACATTTTTCTTTCTTCTCTTCTTTTTTCTTTTCTGTTGTCGTTTCTACTTTCCTTTCCGTAGTAGTTTCGGCTTCCTGCGCTGATTCCTTAAGAAAATTATGAAAGAATTAAAACAAACTTTCAACACACTGGCGATAGGATATTTCTCATTTCTTTTATGAATTCACTCTTTCCAAATAGTTTATAAAATTATTATAGTTTATAAAATAACAAATTGTTTTTTAAAGAAATCAATAAATATAAGTGACTTTAAACAAAAATTATTTAATTTTTATTCAATAATAAATTTAAAAAAGAAACAGTCACTAATATTTATTGCCCAAATTTAGAAGCAGTTTCGATTTAAGCACCTTTCATCATGTGTACCGCATTTTAATCCACCGATCCGCGGATAATCCCGGATAATGTTTCCGGGTGTCCGATTCTCGTACTCAGCTATTCTAAATCTTTTTTAAGATCGGCATTGATTTTCCATATAGCTTAACTTGGTTTGAACTTAAAAAAATATTATATATATATATATATATATATATATATATATATATATATATATATATATATAGGAAAACAAAAATTAATAATTACCAAACAACACTGATAGTAGGCATTTTTTCTTAACACGGTATGCGGACTACTTTCTTCGTCAGGAGGACTTCCACAAGCTTCTTTACCCAGGGATTGAGCAGTCCAATTTCCGAACGAACACTCTTCACAACAGGTCTGAATAAACCAAAAATGAAGAAACAACGTTTAAGTACATTGCACACACGAGGAAGTATACTATTTGGCATAGTAGGACTGTAGAAAGATAACATTTAAAGTAAACCATTAATTATTTATCTACACTTACTGTAAAAATTAGCAGATAATTGCGCAGTGAATTTAGAGTGCATACGCACTGCACAATTTGTAATTGATTTAATACCACTGCAGTGAAATCAACCCCAAAAACGAGTTTAATTACATTATTTATGAAATCACTGTAAAAATTAGCAGATTAATGCGAAGTGAATTTAGTGTGCATACGCACTGCACAATTTGTAATTGATTTAATCCCACTGCAGTGAAATCAACCCCAAAAACGAGTTTAATTACATTATTATTGAAATCACTGTAAAAATTAGCAGATTAATGCGAAGTGAATTTAGAGTGCATACGCACTGCACAATTTGTAATTGATTTAATTCCTCTGCAGTGAAATCAACCCCTAAAACGAGTTTAATTATATTATTTATGAAAAAAACTTCGGATTAAAATTTATAATGTGATGATTTATAGAGATATTCTCTTTGATAAAAGATCTTTATAATGTTCAAATTTTAAAAAAAAATTGAATAACAGTCAAATTTCGACCATTGCGCGACTGTAATAATAATATTATTCTATGTTGCAAATGGATATGTCCATGGTTTTAATCTTACCTTCCCGATATCACTCTTGACATTACTACATTGCTTTTTGGGCGCCATTTTCATACCAGCCGTGCAATCATTTTTCTCGCTACACAAAATAAGACAATATATTTATTAAAATATTAAGTTTTACTGTTTTTATTTTACTTGAAATATTCATATTTTGATTAAGTTATTTTTTGACATAACAAATAATAAAGATCAACATATTTATTATTAGGTTAGGTTGTTAGAAGTAAATTAAACAATTCTTTTTTTTTTATTATATTAAAGGTATATTGTAAGAATATAAGAAATCGTTAGGCAAAATATATTCTTATTATTACGAAGGTTCTCTAACTTACATGAACTGCTCTTCACAACAGCTTTTTGCCGCTTCAATACATATATCTACCAATTCTGCTTCGGTATCCTCTGGCGCCGTGGCTGAAGCGCAGGACTGTTGCGAAGCCATCCCCATCGCCAGCCCTCTCCCGTGTGTACAGCATGTTTCTGTCACTTCTACCTTCTCCTCGGATGTAGCACCTGACAATAAACACATTTATAAAGATGGACAGTCAAACTTACTTTGCTAAGATCCGCGAACACAAATAAGTAAAACAATATTGTATGTTTGCAAAGAGAAAGAGAGGAAAGAACAAACAATATTGTGTGTTTACGAACTACTAGACAACTCTAAAGTATATACTATACATGAGTATGCGTCGTGTCAAGGCGAAATGAGTTATGTTGTTAATTAAAGGTGATATTGTGTGTTTGATGTTGTGTTCGTGGCGTGGCGAGAAGAATTTACCAACCATTTTTCGGTGAGTAATTCATAGTACAGTTCTTTGCAAACATAAAATCTTGTTTTTCTTATTTGTGTTTGCGGATCTTAGTAAAGTAATTTTAATTGTCCATCTTTATAGTGGATTTCCTCCAAGTAACACCTTTATAAATTATAACTAATTTATATGTTACAAAATGTAATTGCTGATATGGAGCATATAATAACAAATTGTTGTAACTATTCATGTAGAAAAGTCGCGGACAAAAGACGGGTTGGGCGAAGATAGAAGTCCTGGCTATACATAACTCGTATCATACACACACATATATATATCACGATGCGGGGATCGAACTCATGAACATAGACGACAGTCACGCCATTGGACCAATTGGTCGACATTTATCACAGATAACACAATAATTTAATTCATAATAAACAAATAATAATGAAAAATTTTGCACAAAATCGGGGTAAATAAGTTCTCTTCCATATAAAAAATCTTAATAATAAAAAATACATATAACCTAATGCGAGATCTACAATAAAAAGAATTCTATGTGTTGTCTCTACGAAATTGAAAGATGTTGTCGCATGCTCTCCATTAAGGTATTCAAAGGCAACAGTTGCAACGCGTGAGGAAATGAAATGAATAACAAATATTAGCCAACTGGGTGAAAGAGAACTTTGTATGCAAGTACGACTGCAGCAACTTGCCCTATGAGATGCTATACACAACAGTTCCATTTTAGAAATCATACAGATGATTACCACATATAAATAATATTTCGTTCATCTGTTTAACCTTTTTTTTAAAGCCCATATATGTGCAACCTTTTTGGAGAAACGGACATTAAGCAACCATGCTTGTCTTGAATAATTCTGTACGTACACCTTACATATCATATATTAAGATGCGATAATCAAACCCACGACTAATGATTCCAACTAAATGGTAGCTACGCCACTCATTAACATAGTCATTAAATAAAGATAAACAAACATTTTACGTCAACAATATAAAAAGTAAAAATTCTTTTTAAATCTGCACATAACCGAGCTTTTAAAGCGGCAATAGCTCAGCTGGTAAGGATCAGGTTAACGATCCGATGTCTTGAATTTTCCTTTAGACTATTGTTGAGAGCCATATTTTCCTAGCACAAGTACCTATAACTTTCGGAATGTTCTTGTCGGAATGGTTAAAAGACTACTACTAACTACTAAAAAAGACTAGTATTAAAAAACAGGCAGGGTGACAGGTGGCTTTAGGAGGACGGTGGAGAAAGAAGGACAAGTCAAGCCACAAAATGCAGCAAAAAAGCAACTACTCAAATGTCGATTATAATCAATAGTGTGTTAATCTTCAGACAAGACAGATAAAGTCTGACAGATAAAAGCTGAAACCACACAGCCTGGCTATGTTAAAATTTGTATAATATTTGAATAGGCCAAATACTTTATTTTTTTAGTAAAAATCTAGTAATTTCAAGGTTACAAAAACTATCAACTAAACAAAACTAGTAAACTAAACAAAAAGACCAGTTTATATAAAACCATACTAACCGATTGTCTTAAAAAATAAAATAATTAGTATTTTAAACAAATTACAACTGTTATTATCTGTTTATTTGTATTATTATTTAATTTAATTTATACTTTTAAGAAATCGTTTATTTCTGACTAATTTTAAACAAAACTTAAATAGAAAGAAATACATTTTACTCGGTACAAAATAAATTAATTTAAAAAAAATAAAATCCTTTGTATTGTTGCTTCACGGAAGTGTACACAAAATGCTAGTGGCATTATCTTGCAGTATTTCTAGATTATTACTATTGTAATAGTGGTAATAGAGTTTTATTCCAATACTGCGATAAACATACATGTACATATTTACCATGACCTATTGATAGAACAAAATTATATTTACATCACCATCTATTCGCAAACATAACTATATTTTAATAAGTGATAGTTAATAATTATCGTCATTAAATGAAATAGTTGTTTACATTTAATAAATAACTAATGTTATTTATTGGCCTGATGGTCTAATGGTCAAGGAACCACATCCGTGATACATGAAATCCATTTAATCCTGAGCCCAAATTGGGAGTCGTTGGTGTCAGCGTTGCCGATCTGCTTATGTTTCCCGCAATCATCATTTTCTTAATATACGGAATAGTATGTCATGATACATCAAAATTATATCTCTCTATATATTTCATGACCTAAAATTTTTGTATTTATTAAAGTTTATTATATATTTTATAAATATGAATACAAAAACGTTAAATAAATACTTAGCCTAACGTAATGTAAATAGCCTAATAATACCCTCATATCACAAATAAGTTCAACAACTAATTTTCTAATATGATTCTATATTATACAAAACCAATATAAATTAGGTTTGATTAAGAATAACAATTTTATTTTTAAATTCTAGCAATACCAACAAATTAGAATAATTTTGTTTGTAATTGTGTAATTTTCAAGAGGAGATCGATTGGACACCGGGCTCTTCTCTACGTAACAAGGACAAAAATAATTTTATTTTAAAAATTTGTTACATATTAGCTGCGAAAGTTAATTGTGAAGTATTAAATTATTATTTACTCTTAATGAGTTTGGCAGTCAATCATTGATTTATGTCCTATGCCGCTAACAGTGGCGCTCCGCCTTTCCTGTTTATTTTCGCCCAGGGCCCCTTGCCCCGATAATCTTGATGACGTCTTCCTTGCAAATGCACTAGCCATAACATCGATAATATTTGTTTTTAAATCTGATACATATTTTTAAAAAGTTTTGAAGTTCTAAGAAAATATGAATTTTCGTAAAGGATTATTGAAAACTAACTGTTGCCTTATTTTGGACTACATCACACCCCTTACTTTTAAGTGTTTTTATCTTTCGAGAAGAAACTTGTTCTTAAATCACATGACCAATTTTAGAACAAACTTTAAAACCGAATTTAAAAATACATGAATATAAAGTTAGTAGTATAAAAAATAATTTTTATTATACATATTTTATATAAACTATTGTAGTGATGCATTAATAAATGTATCACTAATGCAATAAAACTTTTTTTATTATTTTTTTTAGTTCGTTACTAAAAGTTTGAAATAAAAAAAAATAAATTGTTTTCTATTAAAACAAAATATTAGTTCGATTATCGTCTTATATATAGACATGTCACCCGTCCGGCACATATATAAAATGTAAATTGAAATATGTTAATATAATATAATAAAGAATTAATATGAATATGATATAAATGTACAATGAAACAAGAAAAATAAATTAATATTTTTGAAGAATTTTGAAGAATTTTGAAGAATTTTATTTGAAGAAATGCCCTAAAGATCCCGGGTGTCGCCGTAAGCAGTACAGCAGGCAAGCTATACTATATTAGGTTCTTATGCCTTATATTCTTATAAATGGTGTCTCTTTCAAAAATACTCAACTTTCCAATTAGTTACACTGTGGGTACCCTTTAATTCTCCAGACCATCCTTGAATTATAAAGGCCTATTTGCTACCCGGGATACGTTTGTACGTCCGCTAGTTGCCGGTTGCCGACCGTATGCATGCATTTCAATCAACTCAACCTGAGCCGTTGTAACATTAATTAATATCTTAAATATCAAGATTACCCAGTGTACAACAGATAATCTGATGCATATGAGTATGAATACGTCAGAAACTATAAATTAGGGGCAATCCATGAATTCCTTCACATGAATTGTATGACTTAGAGCTCTCTTGTCATGTGAAGTTTAGAGCCCTTAGCATTTTAAATTTACGAGATGTGTTCAGAAAATAACGGGAATTATCAAATGTCGCGGGTTTGGAGAGTCCAATTATCAATTTTTTTTATTATGTTGGTATACATGCCCCTGAAGTATGTATGTACATATTTTTTAAACATTATGTATGACCACATTAGTTAACAATGATTCCTCTCGCTTATATTGGTATATAACTAGAAGATTTCTACTTTAAATCAATGTATATATGTACTAACAAAGTTTTACATCACACTAGCCCGATTCATTGTATTATTTTTTTCGTAGTTAAATATAATTATTGGCCTACCGCTAATACAAAATCTGGCGTATTTTTATTAAAATACATTTAAAATATAGTTAAACTTGTGTAAACATTAAAGAGGTTATCGACCTCTTCCTATGATAAGAGAGATAAAAGAGAAGTCACAAAGTTTTAGTAACAACACAAAATACAATACATATGTATAAATAATAATTTTCTGATTTCCTTCCGATCACTTTTCGCGGACAAAATTTCCCAAACAAAAGTTTACTGTAGGACATACAGTCAAATGAATTTAATATCCTAATGTTAACTGTCTATAAACAGTAAAGTTATAAAAAAACCCCGAGCTCACAACTTGCGGAATTTCAACGGTGGAAAATCTGCTATGCAACGTTTGATCATTTTACCGTGGACAGCTGAGAGAAGAGAGAACTTTGTTTGTTTGAATTTTATCCATCAAATCCCAATTCCCATGGAAAGTCGCACCATCACACAAAAGATACTCAGACTTAAGAATGAAAGAGGAGAGGCAGGTAGAATTAAGAATGAAAGAGTTTTGGAATTAATGAACACTGGCTGCACAAGTCGCATCTCCTTCTATTACTCGGTACTAAATAAAATCTTCTATAAATCGGAATTAAATATAATTCACGGCGCGGTGACTCATGATCCAAGGGTTCAGTGCCGTACACGTGTGTACCAGGATGAATGCTTGCAGAGAAAAGTGGCAAGGATTGTAAGACAAATACATCTGCTTTACCCAATATTAAGTAAAAATCATGAAAGCGTAAAGAATAAAACGAAGAAAATTATGATGTTAGTTATTGTGAATAGACAGGAGCATGACATAATACTAGGTAGCATTATATAATAGTTATCCTTTTCAGTTATCGCGTATATATAGATAATAATGTTATAAATATCTGTTTATATACATATGGACATTTAATTCTTTTATTTTATGTCATCTTTAGGAAAGTCTGTTCTCATATTATGTATTTTCTACAATACTAATTATTTTTCCAAATATTAATTAAACACAATAATGAATATGATATATATCTTCAGGGAAAATGTACAAAACCAAAATGTACTTCTTGTATAATAAATATTTATTCGTATATAATTAATGTATATTCCTTATTGTTCACGAACATGGGTTCTGCAAACGCATACCGGCCTATTGTAAGTTCATCGTATTTTACTCATTTTAATAAGTAATGTGCGTTTACTTAGGATATCATTAAGGTTTCTTGAGTTCATTATGTTATTTAATGAATGTATTATACATATAATATGACTAAATATTAAGGTCACAATATATGTATGACAGTCTTTTAGATTTAAGATTAATTTAAACTTAGTTTTTTTTGCGATATAGCGTGGGTTATTTTTCTAGTATAAAAAATAAACATAGATAAAGTTTAAGTTAAAAACAATAAAAACGTTTGTTTTACGACTTTTATTATTAGTTTACTTTATTTTTAAATCTTTAAAAAAATTCATTAAAATAAAAGTGTGTCACCGTACGCGCAACGAATAATTGAAACGATGACGTCATTCATTGATACAGATCCACGTTGACATTGATAGGTTGGTGTCACATTTGTAATTTTATGGAAGAATATTTATAGTTTAGTGTAAAAAAAAATATACGTTGAAAACTATATTTTGTGACATAAAAGTTTTCCAACATGTAGTTTAAAGCTTTTGGCATGAACTATAATTGAGTAATTTTTTACACTAAAACATGTCTTAATTTGTATATTGAACTAATTTTTTGTTTAAAACAGAATTTTAGAACCGCTATAATTATTTTTGTAAAAGTGGGTTAAGAATGCGAAAAATAAATTTCAATACAGCCGTAATACTCCATTACAGATTAATCCTAGTGTTGATCCATGAGTGCGAAGTCCTTTAAGGTTGAATAATGGAAAACATTAATAAAAATACCAATTGATTAAACTTTTAAAATAACAGTAGTAGAGCCACGTTGCACACGAATACTTTGTCAAGAATGGCATATTATTTGTCTGTAGCATGAATGGGCCGGCTTGCCCGGGGAAGTACCACACTCCCGCAGAAAACCGGCGTCTGAGTGGTAGCTTAGCTACCGCGCTTCGTACGGTGAGCTGTGTGAATTCCGGAGGCCCAACACCCTCCCCTTCCCACTCCCCCTCCTATTCCCACTCCCACTTTCATAATTTCACTTTCCTTTAAGGTCGGCAACGCTTCCGCACTGCCTATGGCGTTGCGGATGTCTATGGGCGGCGTTGGATGCTTTCCATCAGGTGACACGCCTGCTCGTTTGCCTTCCTATGACATAAAAAAAAAACAACGACCTAAAATTGTTTCTTTTAAACCCTTAAGGAACCTAACTTACGTACTTAATATACAATCCACGACGTTATACAGATTATAGTTTAATATACTAACGTTCCTAGCAAACTGAAATGACAATGGCCTGACTACATTTACTAGAGAACTGGCAACAATTGGAGTAGACGAGTGCTGGAGTAAAAACTGCGACTAAGCCAGCATACGTGTATACTAGTGCTTAGTATGGGATGCCCTTTGACCAAATGGTATTATGATCTGCGCTGGACCGCTGACAGAAACTGAATGCGTGAAGCCTAACATCGGCTTAGATAGCGCGTATAAACATAGAATAGAAATCATTTATTTGTGACAATAAATTTTTACAGTAACTTAAAACTAAAAAAAAATCTTAATCTACACACACAATACAAAATATTAGGAAAAAACTTTTCTAAATGTAACCTAGGTGCTCTGTTGCTAGATTCAAAGATTCTTTGGATCTAGCAACAGAGCGCTAGTTTCATAAATAATGCTGGTCGCCTATTGGCTTTAATAGCTTTACCGAGTACAGGACCCGTGGGCTTTTAAAAGTAGTTTTATATGCAACAGTGGACTCCCGCAGGCTATTGATTATGAAATAAATTGTATTCTTAAAGAAACGGAACGTATGAAATCAATTTATCTAGCTACGACCATTTGTTTTACAACAATTAACAATTTAACTATTCAGCGCCATACATTCAAATTGATAGTTACACATAATCATTGAAAGCTTATAAGCCTAATAAAAATACTTATGATTATATTAACATATCAACAAAGCAATAAATAATTTATTTTATAGAGTACGGTGCACACTTTACGATCCGCACGGCCTTCAATTATAGCGTTATATTTATTCAAATGTAAAACAATTCTCACAGTGCGTATTAAGTAAAATGTTACTTACCGTTGACCAAATTCCTTGATATAAAACACACAGTGAACACAAAGAAAAACTTCATTTTGTCAAGTGGAAATTTTCAGAACTCAAAAAAGTCCGCTGCACGCAAAAGCCCTCGATAACAATTTCACTGACATACTTTATAAAAAGTTTTAGTTTCGTGGCGCATTTTTAAAGATAGATGTGAAGACGCGCGCTATCTTTCCAGTGCCGTACTCAGTAATGATATACGGGTCAGGCAACACTATACTGATAAAGTTTTCTGCGCATGTCTCTACTATAGGGCAGGTCATAGTTGACTATTAGGAAAATCTGTATTGAATATCAATCAGAATATCTACTTTGATGACAAATAAATTTATGTAAAAAAAAGAAGTAAAATACACTAAACTTAAATCCTTTTATATCGATTTAAACTTTACCCTTAATCATAGGTATAACGCTTTTTGTTGTTTGTTTACAAAGTATTCTAAAAATTAAATTTATTTAATAATTGTTGTATTTTAGTATAAATGTAGTATAAAACATAAAAGGTTTTCTGTGGCATTTTCGTTCTTAATTTTTTTAATTCTCTAAAGATAAAAATTACCAGAACGGAATCGAGTAGACTCATTATCTGACAAACATTTTTTTGAGTCTTTGTTTGAGTTTTTGTCCAAATCTTTATAAAAGTTCTGTGATACCTATAATTATAACTGTAAAGATTTGGACACTCGATCAATATAAACAAGACGTAATATTAACTTGATGTGAATGAAAAAATAATGATTTGGACACTATGTCCAAAAACATGCAAATGACTCCTTCTAATTGTTTAATGTTTCGTGTTTGACCAGCCCGCACGCAAATTTTATTTCTGAATTTTTATCTTTTACCTAAGTAATAACCATGTGTATGTGTGTTTTTATTTCCATTTAAGTGGACTAGCTACAAGTTTAACCAAAGAATCTGCTTCCCCATCGTACGAGACCACGCAGCCAGCCCTTGGAACACTTGCCCTAATAACACCGATTAAGATTAATTGTATTAACTTCTAATTTTATTCTTTTAATGTCTTGTGTTTTATCTTTTTTACGGAATACGAAGGTAAACGAGCAGGCGTTCCATCCGCAGTACCATAGCCTTTGCAAAAGCGTTGCCCGTCTTTACGGAAGGTGTTGGTATTTTTTCCTTTTTATGCTTGTTTTTAGTTGAACTTTAGTCAGAAAGTTCTGTGAGCCTAATAATTCTGAAAGTAAATAAATATCATTACTTCCTTGCAGAACTATAGAGCTACACACATACCTACATATTGTATATACATGTATTATATATACATGTATAAACAATATGTAATACCGTTAAAAAAAACCTCATGTCATTTATTATCAATACATTACTGTAACTGTTTACTGCTGGACATTGCCCTCCCTTACAATTAGGAGCTTTCCCGTAATTTCCACGCTTACGGGTGGATTGGGGATTCCAAATTGTTTCTTTACCAGGTAGACACTGCTAACATTTGGACACTCAATCAATATAGACAAGGATGACTATGGGAACAAATGGTATTTGTGCCCATAGTCACCTCTTACAACACCCACGAGAAGAAATAGGATGATATTCTTTGCCAAGAACCATATTACACATGTAAATCGTCTTAATTCGAAGTAGGTATTACGTGAACCAATTTGAAATTACCTTTAATTTCTTCGCTTACACATGCCTTACTAAGTTATATAATCAAAGTATCAATCAATTATCGCGTACTTCCCCTTTCAAGTTTCTCATCGTGAATAGATAGGCGATGTGAATAGACAATGAGTGAAGGAATCGTTGCATCAGTGGTCTGCTCTCACAGCGGATGTAATATGCGGAACGAAAACCTTTCGATTGATTGCTGATGCGGTTCAATTTAGTCGCAAATGAACAAAATATTATTAAAACTATACTTTATTCCAAAACGCTATATTTTTATCCAAACTGAGATCTCAACCTCATCTAAAGGGCCTTTAGACTAGCACTAACGCAGAGGGTCTAGATCCTCCCATGTTGTTGTAACGTGCTTTCAATCGTTTCGATACAGGTTTAAAACTGTGGCAGCCTTTATCGCTAAGTTTTCATCATTATCTTTGCCCCAATCGTAAGAAACGACAAAATTTACGAAAAGCCGTTGACTCAAAGGAGCTTGAGCTCAGCTCCATGAAGTACAATCTTGGTGATTCATAAACAATTATAATCACAAATGACAAAGACAATTTTCAAATTTCTCTGCGCCGACATGAGAATTTTTTAGTATTATCTGCTAGATTCTTTTTAATCATTTCATTTAAGCTAATAATGTTAGTGCTAGAAAATGGTTCACATCAATAGTCCAATGGAATATACAAATTCACGATCTCTAAAGGCCGATCCCTACAGATATACATATGTGAAATAGAATATGATATAGAGCACTTAGGTACTATAGACAGATCTTCCACTTTTAATGACAATGTATGAAGCATGGTGGACTATATCGGATATTGTTTCGGGAAGGCATGGCTTTGTACTTCTAATGGACTAGTGACTGACTATGACAAATTTATTTTCCTAGCGCAAGTACAAATAAAATTTACTTGGAATATTTGACAAAATTCTAGTAACATCAATACATTGCTAGTCTTCTTTAAAAAAAGAAGATGTATGTAACCAAATGTTAGGCAGCATGTGTCGTACAAAAGAAAAGATCTTAACTCTTAATTTGGCAGAAAAAATCTATTTTTTTAAATTTTATGTCTTTTTTTTAAAATATGTATTTTAGGATATTTCAAGACCTTGTAAAAAATCATGTTCTTCCCCTTTTTGAGAAAATACACATCCTCTGTGACATTTGACATAAATAAATTACAAATTTGAAAGACTTGGATTTTTTTAAAGTTTGTCTTCGGTGTAGCGGACAATATCAAATTAAGGGTTAATTAACTGTAATTAGAAATGATCACACCACCGTTTGTTTTTCAGTGAATAAGGCTCATCGAGTTATTATTGGTGCGAGGAATCAGATAGCGCCAGTGGGTCAAGTGCAAGGAGATAACAGGTTCGAGGGGTCAGCCGGCGCGGGCCGCGGGTACACACTTCTAAACGGCAGATAAACGCTCTACTATGAACAAGATAGTTTTATGGAAAGTTATATATATTGTTTGAAGCAGGATGTAGTCTTATATATCTTCTTCTTTGCTGATGATGTGAAGAATTCGGAATTAAAATAACATATACAATTTGAAATACACAAAAACATTTTAATTTATAAAAAATAGATTAAAACAGAGCGAAGTAATAAAAACGTTTGTTTCTTCGTCTTTATCACGGCATTACTACAATTCATCTAAAACATCCCAAGTAAATGACACATGTCTTAGAAAAATACGGTTTACGATTATTGAAGTTCATTATTAAGTAGCATGCCCTTAGTTCGTCAGTCCAAACCCTTAATAATGGTATTTGTAAATATAACACTTATATGTATAATATTAAAACTTATATTATACTTTAGTACATAAACATAGCTCTGCAATTTAATGAGTATTTTTGTTAAAAAACATTGATAAACGAATATAATATAATATCAATGTTTTGTTGTTATTCTACAAGAGCTTTGTCACTATAATACCATCATTTTTATGTGCTCGTTGGAAGTTGATGGCGGTCGTTTCATAAATGTTAATGCAATGACAAATGTCAGTCGCACCGTTCATATTTTATGATCGCGCTAACACGTTGTATTCGTATTGATATAACGCTTTTACAGCTTCTTTTTTTTTAACAGCTCATATATGTCCCACTGCTGAGCACGCGCCTCTCTATTTCTGGAGGAACGGACGTTAACCCACCACGCTTGGCCAATGCAGATTGGCGGGATTATCAAACTTGGAATAATTATTTGTAATCCATACATAAATTTATTCCGATGCAGGAATCGAACCCGCGACCATTGACTCCGTAGGCTGAGTGCTCCGCCGCTGAGCCAATTAGTCGTCCTTTTTATAGCTTAGCTACTTCCTTTTATAAACAATTAAGTTTTGGATTTATTATCATCATCAAACAACCTATAGCAGTCCACTAGTGGTAGTTCATTCTCCTAATCCACGTAGATATGAAAATGATTTATTGGAAATATTACTTATAGCGCCAGGCTCTCTAAGAGACCGCCTTGGCTTACGCTAAGTAAGAATCATTTTATGGTATTCTATTTGTCATATAAAGCAGACAAACAAATAAAAAATGGTGTTATTACTAAAACTATATATATATATATATATATATATATATATATATATATATATATATATATATATATATATATATATATATATATATATATATATATATATATATATATATATATATATATATTATATATATATATATATATATATATATATATATATATTGACGTTATTCATTTTACGGCTTAATATATTAAAACATAATTGGAAAACGCAATGATATATAACTGGAGATGTCAATTGCTCTGTTACGGATATTTAACTAATAAGGGAATAGTGCCTGCATTTCCTATAGAGCGAGTTTCAACAAACACGACCGCATGACAAAATACTGTTGTCACGTGAGAGGTGACTTACGACTGTTTGTTGTGTGTAAGGGTCAGTTAAAGTAAATGGTACATAAATAACATCCTTCAAGGACTTAACTGCTTTCACTCAAACGAATTTTTGTGTTTATGTGAACTTATAATATTTTGAAAATGAATCTCATGATAAGAATAAGATCAAACTGTAAAATGAATTGCTATCGTAAACGGATCGAATATAAGATTAAATTCTGAGAAAACTTTCGACTTCCTTCAATTTACGTTGCTTCAGAGATCGTTGAGTAAACACTACAATTTCTATTGATTTAGTAAGACATAAAATTCCTAATATAAAATATATTGTATGTACAGCCTACTACGGCCACAGATATTTATTCCGAGTCTGGTAACTCGCCAATCCGCATTGGACAAGCGTGGTGGTGGGTTATTGTCCTTCGGAAAGAAGAGGCCCGTGCTCAGCAGTGGGTCAATTATAGGCTGCAGAAAAAAAACAACATTTCTTCTTCGTTCTTCAACTTTCTTAAAGGCCGGCAAAGTTTCTATAATACCTATGGCACTGCGGATGTCTATGGGCGACGTTGATTGCTTTCTATCAGATGACTCCTGCCTACTCATTTGCCTTGATATTCCGTAAAAAAATATATAGTTAGGTTAATAAACATACTAATAAAACAACGGTTTTATGCATAACAATAGTAATAGTTTATTTAAAAAATAGAGATTTATTTTCTGACTTTTCTGTTGACTTTCCCGTATATCTCTGGGAAGGCTTCATTGCAATACGGAAGAGTTTTTCTCAACTTATCATACAAAGTGTGGTCAAACATTTGTCTGAATTCATCCAGCGTTGTGTACGTGTCGGCATATAACATCTGGAAACCCTTGTTCTTGATTACAAATTCTTCTACCTTTCTTGTTGACGGTACCTGGAAATAAAATTTATCTTTATTTAATAGCCCGGTCAAATTAGCCCAAAAATAGGGATACCCTTGCAGTAATTTACAACAAGCTAAAAATGCACAGGCACGTAATTAATACCAATCTAATGAAATCCTGAAAAGTCTTCATTGATTCCGTGTGTGCAAAAAAATTTATATAAGGTCAAAGATCGCAAAAATGGGTTTTTTGCATTTTTTGGCCAAATGGTTAGCTTTACGGTAAAAATAGCTCAGACTAAAATTGTAGATCAGGTAATTATTGACTAAAATTGTCCTTATATATTTTTTTCTCTAAGAGTTGCCATTTATGAGAAAAAGCCATTCGAAAGTTAGCTGGAGCTGTATACTCCATAAAATGCAAAAACTTTTACTTTTACTACAAAATTCACAGTACATCATATGGTACTTATACAAATTTAGAAGACTTCTGGAGCCAATTATGGATTTACATTTTGATTATATTCACTTATATTATACAATCGCGTGGAATTTGGTCTGCCACATAAAGTTTCGTAACAGAACATTTTAAATAAATATATTTTTTTTACATAATAGTAAAATTATATTACGACCAAAATTATATAAAATCATTACAAATTGTAGCCTATATGTTATTGCGATGTATAAACTATATTACTGTAAAGTTTCATCCCAATCCGTCTAGTAGTTTTTCCGTGAAAGAGTAACAAACATACATTCACACTCACAAACTTTCGCATTTATAATATTAATAGGATTATGCAATTGGCACTCCTTGTTGAAAAAGAGAAGATCTTTATATTCATTAACGAATCAGGCACTTGCAACTGATATTTGTAAAGATTCTAATTATGATTTGTAGATAAAGATGGGAAATATATTATATTTAGATTGCGTTTCAATTCAATCTTACCGTAACATATGTTTTTGCCTTTGGAACACCGTAGACTCCAATATCGACGAACATCTGCCAGTCATCAGAGCTGATTCTTAACTGGCCGGGACAGTTGAATACTTTGAATGGGCACAACCATATTGGGTAAACCTGTAGAACAAACAATGTAATTATCTTAACCATCTATTATTTATATACATTCAACCTATATAAATCGCCGAAAAGTATGTACGCACATAACTTCATAACGACTGCACCAAATTAATTAATTCGTTTTTGGTGTGTTTGTTATTATCAGGACAACGTTTGTATGAAAGATAATTTTTCAAAAATATGTACGGAAAGACGTAAAAAACATTCTCTTTTCCGTCATTTTACATCGCAATCGTGAAAGAAGTCACCTCGTGAAGAAATGACTTGGCCCTGTTCTATATCGGGAACTCTATTCATTTATATTGTCTACTGACCTCGAACTCATCATGCATACACTGGATGGCTTCTTCCATGACATCAACGGGCACGAGCATGTCTTGTATGACGTGCGCACGGTCGTACAACTTGGCGACAGCTTCCGGCTGCGTCAGCTTCAGCAAGGATACCTCCGGTGGCATTAGCCAACCGAAGAGGTAACGAAATATCGGATGGTTGCCGAAGGGTACGATATCCTTTAACACAGAGTAGTAAGTTATACAGTAGAACCTCGATATAGAGATATTCGAACGATAACTTAGTTTATTCCAACGTTAGCGCGAAAGATACATTGTTGCTCGTTGCCACCGCTATGAGCTGCTGTATAAGAATGAGTCTATATATATATATATATATATATATATATATATATATATATATATATATATATATATGTATGTATGTATGTATATGTGTATATATATATATATATATGTGTATATATGTGTTCGTCAAAATGTGATTGTGTGTGGGTGTTGTTTATGATCTCGTCCCAAAATATCCACGCTATCTATTATCTATTATCCGGACTTTTAATTATCCGAACTAGCCTCGGTCCTTGGTCGGTGTTCGGATAATAGACGCGTTTTACCTGAAATAAAACGCATATTAAAATACTTACCTAACTGAAAGCTTTAATATGAGATAGCATTTCCGTTTCCGTCGCTGTTCTACCAGTTTTCCTACGTAATTTCCTCTCTGGTGGCGCCACCTGGCAGGCTTACGGTGTACTATTTGTTTCTTTGTAGGCACCGTGCCATTTGCCTTCATTGGCTCATTCCTACCAGGCAGACATTAAGTTAAAGCTTTCAGTTAGGTAAGTATTTTAATATGCGTTTTATTTCAGGTAAAACGCGTCTATTAAAACACTTGACCGTAACTGAAAGCTTTAATATGAGACCTGTTTGTTATCGCCTGGTGGTGCCACTAAGGTTTTACCTTGTTTTGTGTAACGCAAAGTCGACCTGTCACAGGCGTATTTTCATCTGAGCGTAGCCGAATCCCACAGACGCTATCTACGTCTGATTTACAAACAAGAGCTACTGGAAATGATTTTCCTTCCATTTGGTTTGAGTTCAGCGCCGAAAATATTCTCGATTCTCACAAACTGGGTCGCCCAAATACTAAGAGAAAGATGGAACATGAGAATACTAGTATATCTAGAAGAATATGTAATAGTACATCAAAATGCAGTAGAACTTCACAATCATGTCCATATTGCCGGAGTTTAGGTTGGCAAGTCAATTTCGGCAAGTCTCATCCCACAAATGAGGGATACTGTGGTGTCCATGGGACAATCTAAAATCCTTACCAAAAGAAAAGATTGCCACAATACATCAACAGGTAATGATTGCAATACAAGAAAGGAAAATCAATTTAAAATCCCTCCATAGAATAGTAGGCCTCTTAAATTTTGCAAGCTTTGTTGTACCACGGGATCGACTCAATCACAGAAACCTTGTAATGTTTATACACTTGATTCAATCCCTACCACTCAAGAATTATCCACTGCCTCAAGGTGCCTTGAAAGAACTAGTTTGGTGGACTCAGAATTGTCATCTTTTAACACCTTTACATTACCCCCCCCCTGCAACGGAGTACCTAACAACGGATACTTCAGATCACGGTTGGGGAGCACAGTTAAACGATCTTACTCTCTTGGGGACCTGGACATACTCAGATGAACAACAAGACAGCAGTGGCTCATCTAAGGAACGAAGGAGGTACAAAATCAACAGGCCTAACCAATATAACATATCAAATTCTAAACATATTGGATCTCAGTCGGATATATTTTAGCATTCATTATATCCCAGGCAAATACATCAGCCAGGCCGATCATCTGTCTCGGCATCGCGGGTCTCCGGATTGGCATTTATTACCAGCTTGTGTGAAAATAGTGTTTGCAAAGTGGGAAACTCCTGTAATAGATCTGTTTGCCTCCAAATCAGCCCACGTGGTACACAATTATGTAACTCGAGACCTAACAGACAAAAAATCTCTATTTCACGAGGCATTCAGTGTTCCATGGAATTATTCGATAGCCTGGGTATTCCCACCTTTATTTCTGATTCAGAGGGTACTTGCCCATCTCAATCAATCGAAAGGAATATTTCTGATAGTGGTGCCCCGATGGAAGAAAGTGTTTTGGCGAGCGGACCTGAAAACCCGAGCCCTAGCAGCTCCGTTCACTCTAAAAAAAAAAAAAAAAACCTCGAGAAAGTCGACACTTCGACAGGTCTTCCACCTCCGAATATCAAGAACATAATCCTCGAAGTTTGGAAATGTGGGGATGGTCAGAGACCGTAAACAACTGGAGTACTGAACAACTTACATTACTTAACATTTCTTGGCGTAAACCTACCTTAAATACTTACGAAGTAGCATGGAGACGGTGGATTTCTTGGTCTAACTCTAAGAATATTGATCCCAAAATTCCTACAGGTTCACAGCTAGCGCAATTCTTGTAAGATTTGTATTTAATCAGCAAATTATCTTATAATACTATTCTCTTGCATAAGTCAGTAGTGTCTGCTCTATGTAATGCTAATAATTCTAGTTGTTTACATGTTTTAGTGTTTGAGTAGTTCACATGTTTTAGTCAAATATATCCTAAAGTCCATTGCTTTGAAAAATCCTAAATTTGATAAACCACCTATATGGGACGTTAGCAAACTAATTTCATATTTAAAAACCTACACCGTAGACATCAATAACACTTTTCAAACTTCACGTCATACTGCGATATTGTTACTTTTATGCTCAGGCAGATATATACATGATCTGACTTTACTCAAAATTGACCCAAAACATTGCATTAAATCTGATAAAAGTATAACTTTTTGGCCTCAATTTGGTTCAAAAACCGACAGCAATACTCATAGACAGTCTGGTTAGAAATTAAAAACTTATTCAGGGACGCTAACATCACTGCTGCTCCTGGCAGTGTTCGATCTGCAGTCGCCTCTAAAAATTGGTTTGAAAACTTCTCCATGGAAGACATATTGGCCCGTGGGAACTGGCGATCAGCGAACACATTTCA
>JASFAT010004617.1:0-24793 GCA_031353405.1 Baronia brevicornis | reverse complement strand
AATAAATCCACTTAATCCAACAGAAAAACACACATTATTAATTTTCTGTTATTGTTTTGCTTGTCGCGGATCTTAGCTAAGTAAAACTTTTGATTGTCCATATAGAAGACGGTGATACAAAGTTAGGTCGAGTCTTTATGTCTGTACCGCGATAGTGCAATTATGATGATGTGAGTGCAACTCGATGCTCCAGGATCAAGGATCTTCTTACCAAGCCACACGCTAGTGGAACTCGAGTTGAATAAAAATCCAGAGGCCTCTCCGAATGGGGTCTTAGTCCAGAACAAGACATGCCTAACAAGTTAATAAATGTAATATATGGACAGTCATAATTTTTACTTGGCTAAGATTTGCGTTAACCAAACAAGAAATAAAAATAATAGTGTCTGTTTTTTTTTTTACTTGAGGAAGTGGATTTATAGAGAACTTAATCTAAGTCTTATCGAAAAATGGCCGTTAGAAATTCTCCACTTCCCAAATACACACCACCACCTTTCAATGGTCGCTATATATAATCCATACATACATCTCACAAACAGCACCCCTAGGGTTAAAAATGGCATATAGTCCATTCATTATATACATTTTTTTCGATATTTATCATGAGAAGAAAGAATAGAATCTTAACATACCTAAGTCGTAATTTTTTGACGACTTAGGTATATTAAAATTCTATTCATTCTTCTCATGATTCTATTCTTTCTCTCAAGATTCTATTCTTTCTTCTCATGGCGACGTGGTTCGCCACCCGTCACGTCCTGACTCCCACGAGGGCGAGAAGCGACGAACGGAGAGCCGTTTCGCTACGATGAATGTGAGCGGAAGGATGGATGAGTGTGATAAAGCAAGGAAGGTGTGTCGGGATCGTAGCGGATGGAGATCTGGGGTATCTGTCTAACCCTACAGGGAGACTACGATACGTATGTATGCATGTACAGAATTTTGATTTGTATCATTCTTAATGGCGTTTGTATACCATACTTACTCCTGTTTTTGTCGATCAAGTACAAGCAATTGTAAACTGTATGCGGAAAGAGTTAAGTGTGATATTCGAATACTGTTTCAGCGTTGATTATAAATTCTTTATGAACGCCGTGTTCGTTTTGGGGCGTCGTAACGAGTCTTATGGGTGAAATTTAATCATTTACAAGCGGGGAACATCTTTTGTTTCCTTTTTGTTTCAAGATTAAGAAATATGGTAGGTACATGATATAATATTCCGTCATATTCCCCCGTAATCAACGTGTTTGTTGTAATTTGAGAGTCCTGTGTTTGGAATATTTGAATTTTGCTGCGGGAACAAGAGTAAAGTTAAGCAACTCAAGTGTCGATTATACATTATAACGTCACACGATACAGAATGTCCCGTGTCGTGAGTACCATTATAAACATATTTGATACTGGTAGAGCCACGCTGCAGACGAATACTTTGTCAAGGATGGCATAATATTTGTCTGTAGCACGAATGGGCCGGCTCGCCCGGGGAAGTACTACAATCCCGCATAAAATCGGCTTCTGAGTCGTAGCTTAGCTACACCGCTTCGTACGGTGAGCGGCTGAAGTCAGGAGGCCCAACAGTCTTCCCCCTTCCTCCCCCTCCGTCCCCCTCCGTCCCCTCCCTCCCCGCCCTCCCCTCCCCCTCCCCTCCCATAATGACACTTTCCTTAAAGATCAGCAACGCTTCCGCACTGCCTATGGTCTATGCGCGGCGTTGATTTTTAAAGGCGGCTTTCAATTGTGTGACACGCCTGCTTGCTGCCTACCTATCCCATAAAAAAACCATGAAAAATAATTTCTTTACTCGTAATTAATTCAAATAATATACGAGCGCTCTCCAATTCGGCCTTGTAAAAATTTTGTCGTCAAATTTTATCAAATACTGTCAAAACTTTACCTATATCATAATTGATCATCACCTCGGAGTTTGCCATATTAAATTTTATGTGAGCAAACACGATGTGTCAAACATGATATGATTGTCGGAGAACCGACAATCGTTGGAGTAGACGAGTGCTGGAGTGGAGACCGCGACTCGGCAAACGTAGTGTGGGACGCCCTCCTGCTAGATGGAGCGACTATCTGCGCAAGGCGGCTGGCAGAGACTGGATGCGTGTAGCCGAAGATCGGGCTAGTTGGCGCGCCTTGGGTGAGGCCTATGTCCAGCAGTGGACTGCCGCGGGCTGATATTGATATTGAAACATGATGTGTATAAATCGTTTTAATAAAAATTTCAAAAATTATCAATCTGAAAAAATTAAATACGACAATTCTTGTAACACTGTATATTTGGTTGGATTTTTATGAGATAGAAAGGCAAAAAAGTAGGCGTTTCACCTTATAGAAAGCAACCAACACTGTGCATAGACATCCACAGTGCCACAGGTATGATGAAGCGCTGCCGGCTTCTGTGTGAAATGGTCTTTCGGAAATACCGCTGGAGGTAGCTGGCTCCACTGGGTAGTGGTGCGTGGTAAGAAGTTTCAGGAAAAATGCAACGCACTGGATCGCCATTTATCTAGATGTTGTTTTTCATTTTTCTTTATTTATTTAATAATAATACATATGATCCCAATCAACCTGTTTAGTTTTTCCTGGGCCCAGACCCCTCTCTCAATTTAAATTAATCTCATAATCTATAAAAACATAAATCATAATATGACAAACTTATATGTAACTACCTACTACAGAATATACTATAAAAAAAGAGTATTAAACCAGACTCCTGTTGCATCACTTCACAGTTAAGATACTACCTCTTACTATATATATATATATATATATATATATATATATATATATATATATATATATATATATATATATATATATATATATATATATATATATATATATATATATATATATATATATATATATATATAATATTGCCTGATTTAAATCTTATGAAATAAATTGCGATCTACATATGTTTTGAACGTTCGGATCCATAGGATATTATTATATAATATGTATAAAGTAATGGTACAATACCATTACTTTATACATATTATATAATAAAATTCGATAAGGTATCTTTCTTAATAAATTAAATATTATCTACTCAATATAGGTCGCAAATCGTTACATATTTTATTAATATGATATTTCGATATCGATCAAACTCGAGTTACATTTGACTCCACACTCCACACTGACCACAGAGCTCCATCCGCTACCATTCATCGCAGCGAAACGGCTCTCCTTTGGTCGCTTCTCGCCCTCGTGAGAATCAGGACGTGACGGGTGGCGAACCACGTCGCCGTTATTTTCAACAAATTAGGTATATTCAATTCGTCTTAGTGAATCCCACGAGCCGCAAGGTATGGAGGTCAGAACCAGCAGAGCCCTGCATGCTGAGGTAAGGCACCATAGTACCCAGGAGAGCCTGATCCCGGGACAGTCGGTACGCTTGCGACTATGCTCGCCCTTAGCCACGCATCCATTGGCACGGCAGACCGTGGATTGGCGGAGAGGAAGAGATAGGAAAGGGCAGGAAAGGAAATTGGGGAAGGTTCCACACTCCCGAAAGAAGTCGAACCCGCGACCATTGACCCCGCGGGCGGAGGGCCCCGCCACTGAGCCAAGCAGGGGAATTAATTAAGATAATTAAAGTTGTGTTTGAATTGAAAAATGCTGCGAAATGAACTCTCTAGATGTGTATACGATAAGAAGCTCGCACACAATGCTTGTGCCGGCTGCTGTCGCCCCCGTCACAATAACACGCTCTGCTGACGCGGACCATTGTTTTAATAAACAATAGTATTTGCAGTGTGCATAAATGAAAAAAAAAAGACCATATAGTTGTTACATTTAATTAAAATGTCAGTGTTCTTCCCCTGCACTTCTGGATGAGTGGCGATCTAGTGGGTGATTTTGTTCCAAAACTTCTTTGGACGCATCAGCGCTTTAGTACCAACTACTTAATGCGGTATTTCTGAACTGACGCAATTTTGGAGCTTTTATAAAACAAGCAATATATATATATATATATATATTTATATATATATATATATTTTTTTTGTATTTTTTTAAATGGAATAGGAAGGCACACGGGCAGGCGTGTCACCTGATAGAAAGCAATTAACGCCGCCCATAGACTTCCGCAGCGCCATGGGCATTGCGGAAGCGTTGCCGACCTTAAGGAAAGTGTCATTAGGGAAGTGGGAACGGAAGGGAGAGGGTAGAGGGGGGAGGGTGTTGGGCCTCCGTAAGTCGGCCGCTCACTGTACTCAAGTGAAGTGAAGTATGTGTGTAAAGGATGAAGGGATTCTTGCCGGAACGAAGATGAAGAATGAAGGAAGTCCGATATCACGTGTACAATTTATTAATCCTCACACAAAATAGAATACAGAATAGTTGTAGAAAGAAGGAGAACAGAACACACGCACACAGGCACCGAGTACATACATATATTATAATACAAAGCGGATAGCGTAATAGCGGCGGTGAGAGCGTAAGCTAAAGCGACGTGAGCGCTACGTCAAGTAATATTACCGACTGATCGTGCGCAGGCGCTGCCTCGCCAACAAACCGGTTCTAAGTGCGCGTGTACATTATACTCACCGTATATTATATAAGTTAATATAATAAGGTAAATTAGTTTAAATAGGTGTATTGTAAGTATATTGGAAATAAGATTTGATTTTTTATATATAATTAATTTTATTATATTGTTATACTATTTAATAAATGTAGTAATATCCCACAGTACAAAGCGCGGTAGGTAAGCTATCACTCAGACGCCGGTTTTCTGCGGGAGTGTGGTACTTCCCCGGGCGAGCTGGCCCATTCATGATACAGACGAATATAATGCCATTCTTGATAAAGTACTCATCTATAGCAAGGCTCTACTACTATTAAAATATTTGTTAGTAACAAATATTTATAAGCTAGAGTTAGTAAATCTATAACAATAATAAAACAAGGAGATAGAAAGATTTTACCAGTGGTAGAGCCACGCTGCAGACAAATTATTTCTCAAGATTGCATTTTCATGTAGATAAACATGATATTTATAAAAGTAAATAGAATATTTTATATTGAATAATATATTTGAAACACAATCAAATTTTTGCCGACTGGCTCAGTGGCGCGGCCCTCCGCCCACGGAGTCAATGGTCGCGGGTTCGATTCCCGCATCGGAATAAATATATATATGAATTTATAAATATTTATTCCGAGTCTGGTAACCCCCCCAATCCGCATTTCCTTTCTTCTCTATCCTTTCCCTTCCTCTCCGCCAATCCACGGTCTGCCGTGCCAGCGGATGCGTGGCTAGGGGCGAGCCTAGTCGAAAGCGTTCCGAATGTCCCAGGATCGGGCTTCCCCGGGTACTATGGTGCCTTACCTCAGCATGCAGGGCTCTGCTGGGGCCTCCCTTGCGGCTCGTGGGATTCACTAAGACGAATTTTTAATATACCTAATTCGTTGAAAAATGACGGCGACGTGGTTCGCCACCCGTCACGTCCTGATTCTCACGAGGGCGAAAAGCGACTAATGAAGAGCCGTTTCGGATAGCGGATTCGGTAGCGGATGGAGATCTGTGGTCTCTGCCAACCCCTGCAGGGGATAGACGTGAATATATAATATAAAAAAATCAAATTTTATCCAAACTATTTATATATAAAAAAAAAACAAAAATGGAAATACTTTTAAACAAACAAGTGTCATAAAATGGTCATTCCTCAGCATATGCCGGGCGTTCTATTGGAGCACCCGGCGCTGGTTTTCAGCAAGAACTAGCGTGGTCAGATCGCGGACCACAGTGACGACATTCATATTAACACACACACACACACACACACATACACATACATCCATATCTTTTATTATATTATAATATAATATAAGGTACAGTAATAAAAGTTAAATTACGCTTACTTTTTAAAGAATACACTTGTTTCTTATGCAAATGTGTTCACGTAGTACTGCAGTTTCCTACTGCATGGAAGTAACAAGACAACAAAAGCTAATATAGCTTTATTAACTATCTTACTAAGGTAAATAGAGCTTTGTAGCTCGGGCGTAGCAAGCGTCTACAAAACTTCGTAGCAGACGTTTTGGTAGCAGACAAGAAGAAAACTCAAAAAAGTTGTATATTATATTTATGAATAATTATAATTAATTGTGGTAAAATATGATTAAATAGATCTTAACATCTATGAAATAACCTTTTGATTAGAATTAAGTCTTTCAAATAGTAGGCGATCACAACTAATATAATAAGTTCTGGACACAGATGGCGCTGGGGGTCGCCTATACATTTGACACTTTTGTATCACTATATTATACCCACACATAAAGTAATAATACCTCATACAGGAGCTTATCAAAATTGGTAACATTACAAACTATGGGCGAAGATTAGGCGAAAAGTTTATCAAAAATAACACGATGTGTTATTAAATATACGTCTAAAGACACAAGATAGTCAAGTGCGTATTTTTCAGAAATAACTTTGAAGTGGTAGTGCCACGCTGCAGACGAATACTTTTTTTATTTTTTTTTATATATTCACGCCTATCCCCCGCAGGGGTTGGCAGAGACCACAGAGCTCCATTCGCTACCATTCATCGCAGCGAAACGGCTCGTCATTGGTCGCTTTTCGCCCTTCGTGAGAATCAGGACGTGACGGGTGGCGAACCACGTCGCCGTCATTTTCGACAAATTAGGTATATTAAATTCGTCTTTAGTGAATCCCACGAGCCGCAAGGGAGAATGGAGGTCAGCCCCAGCAGAGCCCTGCATGCTGAGGGAAGGCACCATAGTCCCCGGGGGAGCCCGACCCCGGGACGATCGGCACGCTTACGACTAGGCTCGCCCCTAGCCACGCATCCATTGGCACGGCAGACCGTGGATTGGCGGAGAGGAAGGGAAAGGATAGAGAAGAAAGAAAGGGGCAGGAAAGGAAATGTGGATTGGGGGGATTACCAGACTGGGAATAAACATTTAAAAATCCATATAAATATTTATTCCGATGCGGGAATCGAACCCGCGACCATTGACTCCGCGGGCGGAGGGCCCCGCCACTGAGCCAATCGGTCGACGAATACTTTGTAAAGAATGGCATATTATTTGTCTGTAGCATGAATGGGCCGACGCGCACGGGGAAGTACCACACTCCCGCAGAAAGCCGGCGTCTGAGTGGTAACTTAGCTACTGCACCTCATATGGTGAGCGATCGAATTCCGGAAGCCCGACCTCCCTCCTCCTCCCTCCCTCCCTCCTCCTCCTCCTCCCTCCCTCCCCCCTCCTCCTCCCATAATAACGCCGAAAACGCTTCCGCACTGCGTATAGCACTGCGCATGTCTATAGTCAGCATTGATTGCTTTCCATCAAGTGACACGCCAGCTCGTTTGCCTTCCTATCCCATATAAAAAAAAATAACATGGGCTGTTATAAAAGTATACCGTATTTCTATATCGACAATTACTCATAAATAATTTCTTTATAGCCGCATTATGGTGGCCATAACGATAACCAACTTTATTCTTGTCCCATCAAAGAGATAAGCCGAACTTAATATCGAGTTTACGTCGTATATGGTCGATGTCGTAAAAGCATTCTAATATAAATAAGTTATTACTGATACCGGTGTAATAGCAAAAGTTTACGAAAGGTCAGAAATCGAACGGGATCAAATCTGCAGAAAGTTTGTTGTCCAAGTAGACAAGAAACTTTTTTTTTAAGGAACAGGAGGGCAAACGATCAAGCGTGTCGCCAGATGTATTGCAATCAACGCCACCCATAGACAAGACTAGTCGCGGAAGAGTTGCCGGCTTTTTAGGTATGTGTAGGCTTGTTTTTTGAAGGTGCCAATGTCGTATCGGTTCGGAAAGACCGCCTAAGGTAGCTGGTTCCGCAAAGTGGTGGTGCATGGAAAGAAGTTTCGAGAGAAGCGCACCGTAGTAGATCATCACTAATCCAGATAGATGGTGAGGATGAAACTTTTCTTTACGGCGAGTTGTGCGGAAACTTTCCGTGGTTAGCTATGCTAGCTGAACGTCGATCCGAAGCCCGGATAAAATGATAATGGTTCATTGCAGGGCTGACTACCCGGCACGGTAAAAGACTCAAGTTGAGAATTCCTACAAAGAAAGTAACAGCCCGATTTCCACACTATGTAAACCAAGTGGAGAAGGGTCGTTCAAAATAGAGGACGCTGGAGGCCAAAAGATATATAAGTAGACAAGATAGCTAATTATAAGACAAGATATGACTAATAGGAAATTTGTTTTTCAGACGAAAGTAGACGAAGGTAGACTTAGCCTTAGTTAAGTAAGTTTTGCCATTTCATTTTTGTTGTGTTACTGTGAATAAAATGTATATATATTTTACAGAAGTATTTAACAATAGGTAAAAGAGGAAATGAAAGAAGAGAACAGGAGTTGAGCCTGAGGATTGTCATCGTACGAGAGACGCGAGACGCAACAGAGAGATATAACCAATTAAAGGTGATATTCTGTGAGGATTTGTTACTTCTCTAGAGCCGTACTACTGGTACCATATCATGACTCTACCACTTTTAAAAAGAGAGCTCTAAAAAGAAGAACATCTTACCGTTCTTAATTACTATCACCTATTAGCAGTACTAGAACTGTATATGCGTTACAGTAAATGGAATGATAGAATAGAAGAAAAGAAGCAGCCTAAAGTCTATGTAAAGAAACTTAAAATATGCCAAAACGCAATGGAAAGAAGCATGATATGGAATAAGTTGTCAAATCAACTATAAAACACCGTTTTTGATTTAACCGTTTTTGATTTAAGTTCCAAAGGATTTCCGCAAATTTCATGCGTTACTTTCCATTAATAATAACCATCGTAGGAAACGAAGTGGTGAAAGACAATAATAAACTGGTCCATTGGGGGACAGACAGAAATAGAGGAAGACCAAGTACGTGGACAAGAGTTGTTAACGACAGAAAAAAATGGTTACAGTTAGAGGAGGTTTTTGTCAATAGAGGCACACAGACAGATGATATTAGTTAAGTAAATTTATATGTATGTGTATGTATGAAATCTGTTGAATAAAGGTTATTATTATTTCTGTCATATAGACATTAGCTGTACTGGAACTGTATATACGGTGTAAATAGTATTACGGTGGAATAAGAAAGAGGGCTGAGATGAGAAAATAGACCGAGGTTAGTCCTCCAGTTTTATATGCATGAGTAAAAACTTAATATGCATGAATAAAGTCTCTAGGATTTTTGCGTTTGAAAACTTGCAAACGTCGAAAATTCAATGCAATATAAAATTATTAATTTGCTTGAGAGGTTGGTATATGCGCTTAAATAAGTTGTGCTCGCAAGTTATTTAAGTTAAAATACAGAGTGTTCTTTCTTTCGTATACGAACAATTCATAGGTAAAGTTCAAGTTAAAAGAAACAAGGTATTTCTTGTTTCACAACTTGTTACTTTCAAATCTGTTTTAAATTAAAAAATATTTTAATTAAAGTTTAAAATAGACGTGCGTTAACATCTATCTCAATGGTTTGAATGTATGACGTAAATTAAAAGGTCAATAGCCTATTTAAAGATAATGAGTTCAATGACCTCTTTGGAAATAAGAGATCAATGACCTTATTAAAATAGCAGCGTCGTTTTGATAGTAGTAGAGCCACGTTGCAGACGAATACTTTGTCAAGAATGGCATATCATTTTTCCGTAGCCTGAAAGAGCCGTTTTGCCCGGGAAAGTACAACATTCCCGCAGAAAACCGGCATCTGAGTGGCAGATTAGCTACCGCACTTCGTCCGACGAGCGGTTGAGTTCCGGAGGCCCAACCCCCCTCCCCCTTCCTCTGCTCATAATAACACTTTGCTCAAAGACTGCAGATGTTTATGGGCGGCGTGGATTGCTTTCCATCAGATGACACGCCTGCTCGTTTGCCTTCCTATCCCATAAAAAAGTCGAGCCGTTTATTTGATAGGTGCCTATGTGACGTAGATTATATTCCTAATTTTATTATATATATAAATAAAACATAAGTATATACAATACATATATGTTAAAAATGATATTGTGTAGAATAAAAATATTGCTTGGTGGGATAAATTATATGTGGGTAATTTTTAACACTGATTCGAGGAAAATTTGTATAAATAAATATAAATTACATCCAAATTTGCCTAAAACACTAAGCTACAATATATTGTGACGGCAATTAAATAAATTTCAGAAGTATGTACACGAGAAAATCTTATCGTAATGAATTTCAAAACTTCAGACAAAACCGAAATACAAAAGCTCTTGTTTATTTATGTCAACCTATTTCGCTAAAACTCAAGTGTATCTTACAAGATAAAGTTCTTGCGAAATCCCCTACGGAGTGATTGGATAGAATAATATTTCTAATTTTGTAGAAATAAAAAAGTATAAATGTTTGTTAAAAACCGCTTTTGGGATAAAATATAAACGGGTAATTTGAAGATGTATTATCTAGGCATAGTATAGGGCTATGTCTAGGCACAGAGTAACCTTCATACTACAAGATGTATTTATATAAATGAAATTGGATACTTTTTTTTATGCTCAAAGTATTTGATGCTCAAATGGAAAAGGAATGTGGTCTTGAATTTCAATTTTAAAACGCCTGCCGTGTGATGTAGTCGAAAGTGCAATGCTCCCACATTTCTCGCGGGAACATGTATGCGTCGACTGAGTGTCTTCTACGCGATGCACTGTAACATAAAATTATATGACATATGTATATCCATCCATATATTCCAGTGAGAATTTTATTGAATATTTTATTTCTGTGAAAATGAAGCATGAATGCAAGATACGTTTTTAAGTGAAAACTTCTATAGCCACGTTGCACGACTCTGCGTAGGGAAAAATTCTACAAGTTCACGTCAGCAACATGCTGACAAATATTGTTTAACTTTGTTTTTGGTTTATAATAAAGGATATATCTTTTTTATTATTCTTATGAAGTCCGTACCGTCTGCATAAATATAAATATATATATATATATATATATATATATATATATATATATATATATATATATATATATATATATATATATATATATATATATATATATATATTTCTATTTTTGTTTATTTGTCGCGGATCTTAGCTAAGTAAAAGTTCTGACGGTCCACTTTAGTCTACTTTAAACACATACTACCACTTTTCATTACAAACCAGCGATTAATCTCCTTCGTGTCTTCTCCATTCTACGTGACATTGGCGGAATCATCCGTGCTCCGTGCCGTGAAAGCCATTACTTGAAATGAATGAATGAATTCATTACAAACACAACGCGTTTCGCCTCAACACCAGTCATCCTCAGATGTAACGGACCAGTGATACAGTATGATGGTAAAGGGGATTCATGCCGTCACACTCGCACAATACGGAACTAAAAACGCTCAATGCAAAACATCGCTAATCCAAGCAATTGATTCGTCATATTTATGAAAATACTAAAATAAATAATTGAATTAAAAATAATACTGAATATTACCGTATACATAACAGCACTGGATACCGCGGGGCGGAAATATTATGTAAATCCTATTTACTAAGCTCTGAATTTTTCTTATGGGCGCGAAATTCAAAACTGTGTAAAATAAAGTAAAACCAGAGGGGCCAACCCAAGGTTCCTGATTAAGTGTAGCTGTATTACACTTTATCAAAGACAATTGGGGAGTCGACAAAGAAGTATACTTCTGTGGGCTACACTATAAGAAACATGTATTGTACTCAGAAGATATTATATAATGAAGTATTTAGAAAATATAGTTCAATATCTGCGATCGTGTTTCCATTTGTAAGCAGGTGCATGTAAAGATGGCGGGTGTATACAATTTGCATACAAATAGGAAAACTCACCCACTTGTATTTGTTTTATTAAAACTTTAGAATATTTAGAACGTAGGTTTACATAATAAATCAGTATTAAAAAACCTGATGTCCAAAGCGCATATTTAAAAAAGAAGTATATGTTATAAATAATTTAACTTTGAATGGGGACTTTTCCCGCCAATTTACATCAGTGACGTTATGTTTTTATTTCATTTTCATAATCTTATAATATTATCTGTTATATTGTTTAATTATGGTGGCGTATTATACAATATAGTTCGATTAAGACGTATAAGTAAGGTGATATGAAATAAATGCGTGTATCGTCACTTTTTAAGTTGACTGAAAATGTCTATAGAAGCTTTTGGTAGAATAGCCACCATTTTATCAAGACGTAACGTTAAAAACTGACTTGCTATATCTTAAAAGATTGGATATTATAATATAATAATTGACACTGGCATAATAGTTATAAGTAATTGCCATTAAAGAAAAGAAAAGAAACTGCGTAGTTCTCCCCTACAATTTCCGATATCATTCACCCCTGATGATGAATCTTTTTGAGTTGTTCTGCCTACCAAATACGTGACGCGAAGCTCTAAGAGGGATAAGAAGGCTGGTGATAGATATTTTTTCATCTAATTTAGGGAAAAATTATGGTAATGGATCTCCGCTCATCCAAACGAGAGGCGATACAGGTCTGGGTCGGCGCTCAAGATCCGTGCCGTCAGTAATACCAATCTACACCGATCGACTGGATAATAACGGCAGACGTGAAGTAATTTAGGTTTTAAAAGTTTTGACTTAGCTAACGTTTAGTACTAAGTAACTGCTTCGGAACAACGTTAGCACGCAATAACGTATTCGTATTAATAGTTTATTAATGTTGGCAACATTTATCAACGGATGTCTGGGAGAAATCAATTTTACAGGGTGTCCGGTTTTTTGGTTATAGGTCGAATAATCAGTAAATGCATGCTTACTGATTATTTTCTCCTAAAACTGAGAAGACATTCTGCCTTCACTTTATCTTTTATGGTATAGGAAGGCCAACGAGCAAGCGTGTCACTTGATGGAAAGCAATCAACGCCGCCAATAAATATCTGCAGTGCCCATAGGCAGCCTCTGCACAGCCATAGGCAATGCAGAAGCGTTGCCGGCCTTCAAGGAAAGTGTCAATATGGGGGAGGGAGGGGTGGGCCTCCGGAACTCAACCGCTCATCGGACTAAATGCGGTAGCAAAGCTACCACTCAGACGCCGGTTTTCTGCGAGAGTGTAGTACATCCCCGGGCGAGCCGGCCCACTCATGCTACAGATAAATAATATGCCATTCTCAACAAAGTATTCGTCTGCAGCGTGGCTCTACCAAAAAGTTGTTAAGGTTTAATTATCAAAATTATATTACACAAGAATTAAATATCAATAACAGAAAGTCTTGAAGCGAGGCTTTATTAATTACTAGATGGCTTGGTGAACTTCATTTCACCCACTATATATGATCCCCTGTATTTTTCGTAGTTT
This sequence comes from Baronia brevicornis, assembly GCA_031353405.1. Lineage (NCBI taxonomy): Eukaryota > Metazoa > Arthropoda > Insecta > Lepidoptera > Papilionidae > Baronia > Baronia brevicornis. Next base: position 11,451 of record JASFAT010004617.1, on the reverse strand, counting down.
TTTCTTCATTACTGAAGTACTAACATGCCAGGAAAATGTCTTTTCCTGGCATGTTAGTACTTAGGTATGCAATACTTTTCAAAATCACACAAAAGAAAGGATAGTTTTGTATAACAACACGTTCGTTAGACGATGAAGCCGTCACGAACGCCATCTATTGAAAGTATTTTTTTTTCATATATTCACGCCTATCCCCCGCAGGGGTTGGCAGAGACCACAGAGCTCCATCCGCTTCCATTCATCGCAGCGAAACGGCTCTCCATTGGTCGCTTTTCGCCCTCTTGAGAATCAGGATGTAACGGGTGGTGAACTACGTCGCCGTCATTTTTCAACAAATTAGGTATATTAATTCGTGTTAGTGAAACCCACGAGCCGCAAGGGAGGATGGAGGTCAGCCCCAGCAGAGCCCTGCATACTGAGGTAAGGCACCGTAGTACCCGGGGGAGCGCGATCCCGGGACGGTCGGCACGCTTGCAACTAAGCTCGTCCTTAGCCACGCATCCTTTGATACGGCAGACCGTGGATTGGCGGAGAGGAAAGGAAAGTATAGAGAAGAAAAGAAACGGTAGGAAATGAAATGCGGATTGGGGAGTTAACCGACTTGGAATAAATATTAAAAATTCATATATATATTTATTATATTATTTTATTCATAAACCTTCCCCGTATTAGAGCGAACATAATAAAAAAAAATTAACCAAATCGATGGAGCCGTTTTTGAGTTTTAGCGAGACTAACAAAGTAGCTCTCCATTTTACATCACAAAGTTTGACGTACGAATTTGTCAATATATCCGGCAACCGAAACTCCACGTGTTCCCAGTTCCAGGGTAAACTTTTTGATAACCAAAGTTACAAGAATCGAGGGAGAAACATCTTGAGTCTAAAATTAGCGCGGCTGTGATCGGTCTTTATCGATAACATTCATCATTTTGAAATTCAATTAAGGCATCCCATCAAACATACTTATTTGTTGTTATTTAATGTAAATCGTAAGTTTTAATTATTAACAAACGCCGTGTATGTTTTGATTGCATAGATAAAAAGTCACTTCTATTTCTTTTTTATAGGCAACTATGAGAGTAAGTTGTGTTTCGATTTCATTTTCATAATCTTACATGTAGTTATGGTATTGGTACACGGGTACGCGACCCCGGCCTCCCGAGCTACTACCGTATCACTCCTTGTGTTCCTTTGTGTTAGTATCATATCCCTATCATCCTGTTTAAATCTATCTTTCCTTTCTTCTCTATCCTTTCCCTTCCTCTCCGCCAATCCACGGTTTGTCATGCCAATGGATACGTGGCTAGGGGCGAGCTTAGTCGCAAGCATGCCGACCGTCCCGGGATCGGGCTCCCCCGGGTACTGTAGTGCCCTACCTCAGCATGCGGGGCTTGCGACCCGTGGGATTCAATATAAAGGATCTTAATATACCTAATTTGTTAAAAAATGACGGCGACGTGGTTCGCCACCCATCATGTCCTTATTCCCATGAGGGCGAGAAGCGACTAACGGAGAGCCGTTTCGCTACGATGAATATGAGAGGAAGGATGGATGAAAAGATGGATGAGTGTGGAGGAAGCAAGGCATTAACTAATGGCACCAAGCACCAAGGTGGATTGTCAGGACACTCACATACACACATAATACATAATGGTAAAATAAAACTGTGAGATCTTTTGTGTCGTGTTTATTTAGGTAAAAGCGCTCTCAATGAATTATTCACGCGCCGTAGCCAAGAGGACAATAAAATCTGCCCCAAAGGCAACAGTTTCAGTGAATAGAAGCGGAGTAGGAATTTTGCTGGTCTATTCTATAACTACTTTGTAATATGAAGAATTTTTAACATATTTCAGTGTAGAAACAAAAATATAAAATTCAATTTACTTCAATGTTAAATGTTGATTTATTTTTTATGGCATAGGAAGGCAAACGAGCAGGCGTGTCACCTGATGGAAAGCAATCAACGCCACCCACAGACATCCGCCATAAGATCTTTAAGGAAAGTAACATTATGGGAGTGAGAGGGGGAGGGTGTTGGTATCCGCACCAGGGATTTTTGGCTGAGAAGTCTCACTTTGCCATGTGGGATACCACCCGGTTAGAATGAACGACGATTTATGCAGGGCCGGAAGAAATTGTTTGCGTGAAGTATAAGTTTGGGCCAAGTGACGTACTTTAGGGCAGACCTATAACCAAACCAACCTTTAGAAGTGGCAGAGGAGGAGTGGTGGAGGGTTCCGGAGGCCTAAACCCACGTTCTCCCCTCCTATAATGATGCTTTGCTTAAAAGCCGGCAACGATTCTGCACTGCCTATGGCACTGCGGTTTTTTATGGGCCACGTTAATTGCTGTCCATCAGGTGACACGCCTGCTCGTTTGCCTTCCTATCCCATAAAAAAATCAGTTTCAGCTAATTCCATGCTGTTTAAAAAAACAATATCACAGTTCTTGTCTGAAACCGGTAATATATGTGAGCTTAGAAATAAAGAAGTGCGTCCTCATATAAACGACCACTTGCTATCACACTTTGATATTACGGCGGGGTCACTTAGACTGGCAAAATAACCCTAGACCCATTTATCACAGTTCTTGTAGATTGGGCGTAGAAAAGTGTTGAAAAGCCTTCCCATAAATCTCCTTTACGCAATAACTTTGACCGTTTTCATTTTAATACTTGTTTTATGAGTTCAGATAAGGTGAAATAATATTATAGTTTATATGCGTCATAGAATATGAGCCTAATATCCTATTACTATCTGATTAAACTTCTTATTTATAAAACATTTCCGTTCCTGCCCATTCAAGGATGCGTGGCTATGGGCGAGGTTAGTAGCAAGCGTGCCGACCGTCTCGGGATCGGGTTCCCCCGGGTACTATGGTGCCTTACCTCAGCATGCAGGGTCTGGGGCTGACCTTCGCGGCTCGTGGGATTCAATAAGACGAATTTAATAAACCTAATGAGTTGAAAAATGACGGCGACGTGGTTCGCCACCCGTCACGTCCTGATTCTCACGAGGGTGAAATGCGACCAATGGAGAGCGTTGAACGTTTCGCTGCGATGAATGGTAGCGGATGGAGCCCTGTGGTCTCTGCCAAGCCCTGTGGGGGATAGGCGTGAATTTATAAATTAATTTAGTCATTTTTTCAAACATACCAATCAACTTTTCTGTGCTTTCCACCTTCAACCAGTCTCTTATATTTTAGTCCAAGAAATTCTTCTTCTACCGCGGCCTCTACTACCTTTAATTTTGCCCTCAATAATAACTTTTAATTTACTGTTTGAACTATGTACTTATATATAGTGGATCGGCGATAATTCAACAAACGTTTTGCAAGGCGATGTCGGGATGGATGGATGATGGGATAGGAGGGCAAACGAGCAAGCGTGTCGCCTGATGGAAAGCAATCAACGCCGCCCATGGACACCTCAACTTCCAGTTCCATTCCAGGACCATTTGTTTATTCTGATTGGCCAAAAGACGTATTGTTATTAATATTCTTTGAATATTTTAATTTTAATGCTATCGGAAGGTATTGTTGGAAAATTTTAAGCAGTGGCATTAAGAAACTTCCTGGAAGTTTTCAAGGCACTCGACTCTCCCTGTTACTGTATTTGAATAAGTTTTCTAGATTTAAACTGTTCGAAAGTTAATATCTCGAGAGTGAAGTATCGGTAAGTACTCCAGAGTCACCTGCGTAAAAGAGGGCTTAATAACACCTGACAACTTTTCAGTTCGCTCCCCTCTCATGGAACTTTAAACTACAGACGATTTTTTATCGGTAACTCATTTTTCTTTAACATTAACCAGTAAATTTAGAAGCAAATTTTAAAGGCTGTGCTCTGTTTTTATGGAATATATGAGATTTATTATAGCACAGCAGGCAAACGACCATGCAGGTTACCTGGTGGTACGCGTGGTAGCTAAGCTACCACTCAGACATCGGTTTTCAGCGGGAGTATGGTACTATATACTATTCTTGACAAAGTATTTGTCTGCAGCGTGGCTCTATCACTTCATGTATTTATTCTTAACGTAAATTTTTGGTACAAATGTCGGTCCTTAATACGCGGAAGGCATTCTCTGCCAGCTAACCTTTGGGTTGATGGAAAACAAAAGAAAAATGTACAAAAACTATTTAATTAAACACATGCTGTGTGCCAAACATCACGTATGTCTATGTACAGTCAGCAAAAAGATTAGACATTGTATAAGAGCAATGAATAATATAATAGATATAGTATCCAAAATACATCAAAGTAATAATACATTTTAGATAGCGCTCATAAATATTTATTGATATAGTTTAGTTTCATGCCGGCTTGAAGCGCTCTATAATATAACGAAATTATTTTATGCAAAGCGTGACTCAGACACATGAGGAGTAGGTACGCGGGGAAATATTTCGTGTAACAGTAATTATATTTGGCCCAGGAGAGCTTTTATAATGAAACTAAATAGAGCCGAGTGTAATACAAATGACGGTGGATGCAGAAAGGTTGTTTTTGTTGTAAAGTTTATTTTATACACTGTATAAGATTGAAAATTTAGATACGCCTTAAAATTTTTCTCTCAAAGGTGAGTTAAGGCTCGTCGCGCGCGTTAAGGTGTGTCTGTGGTCCTGTGTTGGAAAATGAGCGATGGCGTACTCTTTACAATCACGAGCTATATGAGCTGTACAATGAGCTGAACGTCATCAAAACCATAAAGATTGGACGCCTTCGTTGGTTTGGGCACGTGGTACGGATGGACGAGGCTAGAGTACCCTAACGCCTACTCGACGGCAAACCAAATGGTCGTAGAAGCTGCGGAAGTCCTAAGCTCAGATGGCTAGATGGAATCGAGGACTTAAGCACAATCGGTGTAAGGGGCTCGAGTAAAAAAGCTAAACGAAGATCCGACTGGAAAAATTTACTGGACCAGGCTGAAGCCCACCCGCGGCTGTAGTGCCTTGATGATGATGATAAGACTGAAAATTTAGTATATTTTGAATATATTTATTGGAACGAGAAATAGAATTTATTGAAAGTCAATATTGAGGGCAGAAATAATGGTAGAAAGCATATGTGTGGTAAACTCCGGCTCGGAGGACCATTTGTTTATTATGATTGATCAAAAGACGTGTTGCTATTAATATTCTTTGAATATTTTAATTGATATGCTTATATATATTTGCATAACTATGGATAGGAATAGATACATACAAACGCTCGCCGATATCCAAGACGGAAATGGCACATGAACAAGAAGAAGAAGAAGACGAGATTTACTCATAAACCCAAAAGACTATTCATTGTGAAATGAACGATAAAATTCCCAGAAAGCATACACAATTTATTATTTTAAATATACAAATCCAATGGCATTGTACTGGTCACGTTTGTCGGAGATCCAACAATCGCTGGAGCAGACGAGTGCTGGAGTGGAGACCGCGTCTTGGCAAACGTAGTATGGGATGGATGGTGGGACGGATGGATGGTGCGACGATCTGCGTAGGACGGCTGACAGAAACTGGATGCGTACAGTCGAAGATCGGGGTAGGTGGCTTTTTTGGAGGCCTAGGCAATGGATTACCGCAGGCTGTTGTTGATAATGTTGCTTTTACGTGAATACGACACAAGGGCATTCAAAAGAAGAGCGTATGTATTCCCAAAAGACCGGCAACGCATCTGAGACGCCTCTGGCGTTACGGATGTCTATGAGCGGTGACGGACCGTGACTTTCATGCTCGTGTGCCTGCTTGGCTCTATAAAAAAATACAAAAACAAAGAAAACAAAAATAAATACAACAATTGTGTTTATAGAACGATATATACATATTTTTAAGGAAGTGCGTGCCGACGAGATTTCTCAATTAGTGAAGTGTTTCTTTCTGGCACCCCTCCTAATTGGTTTTATTTTGTATTTTAATGGATTCGTCCCTTTCTGTTTATTTGACTTACATTGTTGGATGTCGGACTCACGTAAGAGGCGAACTCTGTTCATTAGACGAACCCAATTATCTCTAATTATTTTAACTGTATTATGACCTATTGTTTCTATTTATCGCTATATCGTTTGCGCATTATTTATTTATTAAAAAAAAGAGAAGCGTCACAGAACGCTTGATAGATGTGAAACATTGACGACGACTCGGCCTGTACGGTATAATTTAACTCGTATAGAGTTGAGTGGAGGGGAGCGTAGTCTGAATCGAGACAATGGTCTCGCTGACACGACACTAAAATAAAATAAGTCAAAAGGAAAGAACATATCAGCTAAAAACATTCACTAAACTATATATAATTTATGTAAGAATAGACATTTAAACTTATGTTGCTAAGATACGCGAACACAAATCAGAAAAATAATATTGTGCGTTTTCAAAGAAGTGTATAAAGAACTAGTTTACTAGTGGTAAAGCCACGCTGCAGACGAATACTTTGACAAGAATGGCATAATATTCGTCTGTAGCATGAATGGGGCGGCTCGCTCGGGTAGTACCACACTCCCGCAGAAAACTGGCGTCTGAGTGGTAGCTTAGCTACAGCACGTCGTACAGTGAGCGGTTGAGTTCCAGAGGCCTCCTGTTGGTGAGGCCCTTCCCCCCCCCTCCCCACCCCTTCCCGAAAGATAACCGTAAAATCTTCTCGTATGGTTTTGTCTCGGTGGATATAGCATAGTAACTGTCCATCTTTATAATGCATTTCTACACAGTAACACCTGACTCCATTAATTATATAGTTTTTGTTTTTAAATTTTAACAAATAATGAAGATATAGTAAGATACGTAACAAAATCATCAGAGCGACGTCGTTCAGTAATGTAATTTCAGGAGCCTTGCTCGGGATAATTCGTTTTACCCCGGAATCGGATTTTGTCTGATCTTCTTCGTGTTTGTTTGCTTATCATCCCTCTATTAACTCACTTAGCGGAATCTCTGACTTAATACTCTCAGGGTCCTTTGTGCTTTATATACTCAATTTATTTAATGTGTATTTACTCTTGATACATATATTTATTATACATGGTAACATCCTGAAGATTGAGGTAAGAAACGAAAAATCAAATATGATTAATGGAGTCAGGCGTTACTTTGCGGAAATCCATCACTATGTGGACAGTTAGACCTTTTACTTAGTTAAGAACCGCCAAGGAGACAATAATAGAACATTAATTATCTGTGTTTTCAATATGTGATCAATTCAAGAAATGGTTGATCAATTAAAGACACTTAACGGTTGTCTTCCGTAGAGTCTACTATACCTGATGATGTCTCGGGTTAAGGCGAAACACGTGTCGTTTGCAAGGTGGAAAGTGGTAGTGTGTGTTTGGTGTTGTATATAGTAGTTGTTAGGTGGAGAGTTGCTGACGGCCGTTTACCGCTAAGATTTAGTTTAAGTTCCCTGTAAATCCACTTCATCCAGCAGGAAAACACACATTAATAATTTTCTATTGTTGTTTCTTCTCACTCAGCCGCCGATTTTCTGCGGGAGTGCGGTACTTTCTTGGGCGAGCCGGCCCATTCATGCTATAGACAAATATAATGCCATTCTTGACAAAGTATTCGTCTGCAGCGTGGCTCTACCACTATTAAATTTTGAAAGAACTCGCTATATTTTTCTTTATTTTCACAAATACCATTTAAAGCGAGGAGACTCTTCAGAATTTCCAGCTCGTCAATGACGTACCGTTCTACAATGCAACTAATGAACGAAGATGCTTGGGAGCGATAGCCAAAAAAGGGACAATTATTATTTCTTAAAAATTTTAAACTGTCATTATTAGCATGTGGAAGGCAATATCATACAGATATTCTCTCAACAAAACCGTCCAATTAGTCCAATGTTAAATAAATAAATAAATGTAAAGCTATTTGTTGCCGAAAATCTTACAAATTGAAATAAGTAACGGAAATCAAATTTTACAAATTGTCCAGCAAAAGGCAATATGCTGTCTCAGACTAAAGACTCAGAGAGAGCTGGTTTTAGCTATTCCTTACTCCTCAAGATGGAGAAAGGAGATGAGGGCCATATTGTCGTTTTAATTAACAACAATAAAAAAGAAACTATAATTTAACTTGAATTACAAATTGAAATTAATTAAGTAATAAATTATATTACAAGTTGTAGTAAATTGTTTGATTTGGTTTACCTGACTTGGAAATATCTTAACGACTGGTTGAATAGGGTGGTGCTCCATAAAGTCGAGAGAGTGGGAAAAATGCAACGTACTGGATCGCCACTCATTCAGACGGTGGGGATGATGGGAACTTTTTATTCATACAATTTCATACAATCCAACATAGCGGCGCGTCGTTCAAAAACAACACATCCGTAAAAGCCACTATAGTGGCGCCTCGTTCATTAACAACTTATCCATGAATGCCACTACAGCGGCGCGTCGTTCAGAAACAACACATCCGTGAAAGCCACTATAGCGGCGCCTCGTTCAGATAAAACATATCCGTGAAAGTCACTATATCGGCGCCTCGTTCAGAAAAAACATATCCGTGAAAGCCACTATAGTGGTGCGTCGTTCAGACAAAACACATCCGTGAAAGTCACTATATCGGCGCCTCGTTCAGAAAAAACATATCCGTGAAAGCCACTATAGTGGTGCGTCGTTCAGACAAAACACATCCGTGAAAGCCACTATAGTGGTGCGTCGTTCAGAAACAGTGGCTCATTTTGCCTTAGTGGTTAAATTTCAAATGTTTTTGCTGACGGTACTTCTTTATCTTACACAGCGGTCTGGGTCGCCGGCAATCACTCCGCTTTTAGCTCGATTGCTCGCGAGGCAGACACGTTGCTCTTTCTTTCGTACTGAGTCCGCAAAGAGCGACGATTGTCATTAGCTTTCCAGCATCTGGTAAGCGACGGTGTTTTGAAGAATTGCTCATCGTTTCAATGCGTACTTTCTCTGTTTTAAAGTTTAATATGTTCACTGCGCTACGAGAAATATTTGGTCGTATTTTATTGCAGATCCGCAATATATATAGATATATTGCGGATCTCTTGTAATAAAACATCGGCACGTCCCCAAGCGTCGCTCATAATAAAACACATACCCTCTTTTCTCGATGGTAAAACTGTGCGGCTATCGATTAAGAATCATTTATTACATACATACATATCGTCACGCCTGTCTCCCGTAGAGGTAGACAGAGACCACAGATCTCCATCTGCTACGATCTCGGCATACCTTGCATATTACCTTCACACTCATCACTCTCTTCATGCAAGCTCGTCGGTAAAGGGTACTCTTGACCTGGCCTTTCTTAAAAACCTCGGCAATTTGGTCAAGTTATGTTTTCCTTGGTCTTCCCCTACCAACCCTTCCATCCACATACGCAACGTAAATTTCTTTTGCCGGTCGTCTTTTATCCATCCTGTCCTATCTGCCTTAACCATCTTAGCATCCCTATCTCAACTTTTGTCACAGCACCTTCTTTTACTCCACATCGTTCTCTTATATCTTCATTTCTTATTCTATCTTTCAAAGTTACCCCACACATATTTCTTAACCACTGATTACATTACAGCATATCAAACAACTACAATGCGTGGCGGAGGTTATTTATCATTATATGCATAGATGATCTACTTCCGCGTTTGCCTACCATAAAAAAAGCTAACTAGCAGCTTTTCGTCTAAAGCATAATTTTATTAACAAGATTATTGTATATGTAAACTTAAGTTGATGCAAATCTAAATTAAAGAAAAGTTTGTTTAAAAAGATAACGGTGTACAAAATTTATTATCTTTATTAAATCGTGCTTCATTACCACCGGGCCTTGAAGAATAAGTCGAAATGACAAGCTCTCTACGAATCCGTTTATAACTTTAAATTTCTTTTTGAAAATTCTCTTTTAATTTTATAATTTTTAAGATTGAACTGGTTTTTTATATGTCCCTCATATGTGTCCCACTGCTGAGCACGTGCCTCTCCAATTCTAGAGGAAAGGACGTTAAACCCACCACGCTTGTCCAATGCGAATTGGCGGTGTTACCAGACTCGGAATAAATATTTGTAACCCATACTTATAATTATTCCGATGTGAGGATCGAACCCGCGACCATTGACTCCGAGGGCGGAAGGCCCCACCACTGAACTGATTTTTTTTCTTAAATAAGCTTACACATACTTGTAGGCCAGAAACGCTTCCGTAATATGTATCATGCTGCAGTTGTCTACGGGCGGCGATGACTGCTTTCCATAAGGCAACACGCTTGCTCGTTTGCCCTCCTATCCCTATTAAAAAAAACGTAGATAAATGTGAAAACTCTTTAAGCAGATTTAATATAATATATTATAAATATGTGTGTGCATGTATGTATGTACATACTTACATATTTGTACATGGCTATTGTCTTTATTAATAAATGTTATTTTCTTTCTGTTCTATCACCATAACAATAATGTATTTCCAATCTACATCAAATTATCTCTTTAACATTATGTCCACCCTACGGTTGTTTGGAAGATATCGCTATTAGCGATAAGACCGCTATTTGTATATAAATATTACAATCAATAATTCTAAATAACGGCGACGTGGTACGCCACCCGTCACATCCTGATTCTTACGAGGGCGAGAAGCGACCAATGGAGAGCCGTTTCGCTGCGATGAATGGAAGATGGAGCTCTGTGCTCTCTGCCAACCTCTGCGGGGGATGGGCGTCAATATATATATATATAAAAAAATAATTCTATATCTTTGTTTATTGTGTACAATAAATAATATATCAATCTATATAAGATTGACTTTCCCAAAGGTGCACAAAGTATAATTTCTTCGATTATTAATGGAGTCAGGCGCAGTTACTTTGCGGAAATCCATCACTATGTAGACAGTCAAAAGTTTTACTTAGCTAAGATGTGCGACAAGCGCTGTCGACATCGCGACAACTGCTTGTCGCGGATCTTAGCTAAGTAAAACTTTTGACTGTCCACATATAATTTCTTCATCAAACAATTTCTGTAATAGTAAAAAAATATATGTTATATGAAAGTTTTATTAGGCTTATTAATGGAGTCAGACGTTACTTTGCGGAAATCCATCACTATATGGACAGTCAAAAGTTTTACTTAGCTAAGATTATTCATATTCTGTTATTGTTTTGCTTGTCACGGATCTTAGCTAAATAAAACTTCTGACGGTCCAAAAGTTTTTTTGATACTAAATAGTGTGAAATGTAAGGATACTATTTACTGCTAAAAGGTCAAATAAACTACTAGAGTGTGTGGAACACTCTCTGTCATGTTTATTCAGTATGGAACGAGGTCCGCATGAATTATTCACGCCCAAAGAGCGGAAAGGGATGAAATCTGCCTCTAAGGTATAGAGTAACGTGAAAGGCGACGAATAAAATACAACGAGTGTCGCTTGAAATGTAATCTGTACTGGACTTTAATTATTTGAAATATACGGCTAGATTTTTTGGTATTGCGGAAATTTGTACCTTCGC
>JASFAT010003873.1:0-165914 GCA_031353405.1 Baronia brevicornis | reverse complement strand
ATCTCATATTATTTTCTGTTATATTGTTTAATCGTGATGGCATATTGTACAATATCAATATCAATATCAGCCCGCAGCAGTCCACTGCTGTACATAGGCCTCACCCAAGGCGTGCCACCTAGCCCGATCTTCGGCTACACACACTACATTGTACAATATAGTTTTATTAAATGGTATAGGTGGAGTGATATGAAATAAATGCGTGTATCGTGACTTTTTAATTTGACTGAAGGTTTTAAAAAGTTTTGGTGGAATAGCCATATAATAGTCACCATTTATATATTTTTTCCCGGCCAGATGGTGCGATGATCTGCACAGGGCGGCTGGCAGAAACTGGATGCGTGTAGTCGAAGATCGGGCTAGGTGGCGCTCCATGGGGGAGGCCTATGTCCAGCAGTGGACTGCCGCAGGCTGCTGATGAGTGACCATTTTATCAAGACCTAACGTGACGATGATATTATATTTTAATTGACTCTGGCATAATAATTATAACTGATTGCCATCAAAGAAAAAATAAAGAACGCGTAAACTTCAACAAGTATTTGAGATCCAATATATCCAATCAGGTTCTACAGAGTTTGATAGCAAAGTAAAGTGGTAAAGAGTTGGTCGCATTTGTTAGAGAATGGACAAGCGAACAAGCGACTTGTGTACAACAAGTGCTGTAATATTTTTTACAGTCCATTTCTATCCCATAGCTGGGTAAGGGGCCTCCCCACTTCATATTTCAGTATTAGCTACTCCGTCTTCTCATTATGAACATGAATTGGCAGAAAAGGGGATTCACATCAAACAAGTTAACTATATACTCTTCCGCGCATTACTGTTTACGCGATTCTCCCTTATCAGTAAACGTAAAATTATTGTGATATACAAAAATAGTTTTTATCACTTGGCAATAAGCTCTTTATTCGTTTCAATAGTAGCTGTTTCATGTCACAGTCTTTGATGGACTCATATTGACTATAAAACGTGTTAAATGTCAATTAATCCATCATTCTACGATAGGTTTTTGAGGGGTCAATACTAATTGAAGCATTATCAAATTCCCCATTATGAAGTTCGCTAACATCTTATTCTTTATAATGGCATGTTTGGCAGTGCTCACTGTGACATCAGCGAGCCCGAAGTGGAAGATCTTCAAGAAAATTGTAAGTGACATAGTAGTTTTAAAATAATTGCGGCTAAGTCATATACAGATATTCGGTGACAGAATAAGGTTTTTTTTAACAGCCCATATATGTCCCACAGCTGAGCACGGGCCTCTCCGTTTCTGAAGGAACGGACGTTAACCCACCACGCTTGTCCAATGCGGATTGATGGGGTTACCAGACACGAAATAAATATTTGTAATCTATACATATATATATATATATATATATATATATATATATATATATATATATATATATATATATATATATATATATATATATATATATATATATATATATATATATATATATATATATATATATGTATATATATATATATATATTAAAAATTACTTTTGTTTTCAGGAGAAAGCTGGAAGGAACATTCGCGACGGTATAATCAAGGCTGGACCTGCCGTAGAAGTTATCGGACAAGCTTCGTCAGTTATCAAAGGATAAGATATTCACCTTTATTGCTCAATTAATAACGTTTAAAAATGCGATGAAGTGCAAATAGCTTAGAATGTATGATTTTAATTTAACAATATAGAATTATTATTAGAAACGTATGTACGTGATTCTTCAATGGTTTGTTTTTTTTTTAAGAATTGTAAATAGTGTGAGAAAGTTAGTTAAGAATAAATAATTAATATGTTAAGAAATCTCGTCTTTTATTTTAAAAATTCGCGGTAATCGAGTACCATTGCTGCAAATACTTACCTCGTTTTTGTAACAGAGTATGGGATGATGAGTGAGAAAGGGGATAACTAACTAACTTTGTTGGTTATTAATGGAGTCAGGCGTTACTTTGCGGAAATCCATCACTATATGGACATTATTTATTTTTATTTATTTGGAACTTAAACCAAAAACTTTTCGGTTGTCTTCCGTAGAGTCTACTATACCTGAAGATGCCTCGTGTTGGGGCGAAACACGTGTCGTTTACAAGATGGAAAAGTGATAGTGTGTGTTTGGCGTTGTGTGTAGTGGTTGGTGGGTGGAGAGTTGATGGCCGATTTTCGGTAAGTTTTTGGTTTAAGTTCCAAATAAATCCACTAAACCCAACGGAAAAACACACATTATTAATTTTCTGTTATTGTTTTGCTTGTCGCGGATCTTAGCTAAGTAAAACTTTTGACTGTCCATATAACTTTGTTGGCGCAGCGACCCAACAGGACGTCATCCAATTGGGCGACCCACATACTCTCTCTTGTCTGCGCGATCCTCCCCCATCCTCTCCACGTGGCCCAGCCAACGAACTCGGTGAGCTTTAGTCACTCCTATTACATTAGGTTGGGCCACCAGATGGGAGCATCTGGTGGCCCAACCTAACCTCTGCTGCCATCATCACTTTTGGTTGGCCCCAGGATCTTTCCGAAGAATTTTCGTTCTGCAACTAAAAGTTTCTTCTCTTCGTTTAGCGTCAGTGTCCGAGCCTCACAGCCATACTTTAGAATAGGCCGAATAATCGTATTATAGATTCAGAGTTTCGTCTTTATACTGAGAAGCTTGGACACCAACACCTTGTGAAGAGCTGCGCTGCACCGCAAGGTGTTTTGTATGCGAATGTCGATTTCGTCCTCTCGATTGTTGGTTTCAGTCACAGTGCACCCCAGGTATTTAAGTTTGCGTGCACCCTTGTACAATCCATCTCCAACTTGAAGAAGGGGATATTATGTCTAAACTTTAAACACCATCGAAAACTATACAAATTCTCTTATAATATATGTATGTACATATGTATTCAAGAGACTATGACATCTGACACGCTTCTGACGTTGAGGATGCGGCTGTGATCACTTACTACCGAGTTACCCGCATAAAAAATAATAATAATAAATATGGACAGTCAAATTTACTTTGCTAAGATCCGCAAACAGAATTAAAAAAAATATTAAATATAAAGAATTACTTACCGAGAAACGACTGTGAGCAGTTCCTCTAAAACCTTGCCATGGGTACTAACGTTGGCAACGACAAACACACGATACAACTTTTCACCACAAAAAAAAACGCGTTTCACAAAAAAATTTCTATAATGTATTTCCGCAAATTAACACCTGACTCCATCAAATATCTCAAATTTATAATAATCAACCACCAACTGACCGACGAGCAATTGCCTCAGTGCCGGGGCTCCCCGCCCACGGAATCAATGGTCGCAGATTCGATCCCCGCATCGAAATAAATATATATCCGGCCTACAGATATTTATTCCCAGTCTGGTAACCCCGCCAATCCGCATTGGACAAGCGTGGTGGGTTATTGTCCGTTCCTCCAAAAATGGAGAAGCCCGTACTCAGCAGTAGGACATATATGGACTGCAGATAAAAAACAAAGAATAATAATCTGTTTTGTATATAATAAAATGGTTATTTTTTATCCAATACTTGTATATTACTCTAATAAAAGTTAATGTCGTTAAAGGCATGTTAACGCCTAGGAATAATTTAAACTTGCATCATTTAACCTAAACGGCTGTTATAAAACTCTCATTACGCAAAGCGACCCGGGAACCAGCGGCAGAATCAAATTCGAACATTTATTTTTTCTCTTTTTTTATGGCATTTAGCTTAATAACTATTACGCCAGTGTCAACTAAAATAATAACAACTATCTTGAAATGTAAATTCACCATGTCACGATACATTATAACAAAATGGTGGCCATTCTATCAAAACTCGGGTGGACTTCAAAGTCAAGTTAAAAAGACACGATGCATACATTTATTTATTTTCACGTCACTTCTACGCTTAAATCTAACTATATTGAATAATAGGCCACCAGAATTAAACAAGATAACTGATAATAACATGAGATTATAAAAATGAAATAATAACTCAACATCACTGATGTAACTTGGCTGCAAAAGTCTTCTCTTTTTTTGTTAGAAGAAAAAAATTTTCACAGATTATATTTCTAAACTACCATATATGTATATCGTATAATAATTTCCAAAATCGGCATTTCATTATTTTACTATTAAAATTACAATCCTTGTATATTTTTTTATTTCTAATAGTTTTTATAACGTTAAGAAATAAATAAATAATCCTTTTTATGTTTACAGACTTTTATAAAGTTAATTTTTATTCAATGTTTTTTCGTGTATATTCAAGTGAAAATTGCAAACTATTTTTTATTTTTTCTTCCCTAGTAACTAGCCTCCCGAGATTGATGTTATCTATTCTCTAACCCATATCAAACTATTGCATTATATTTATAAATTTACATTTACCCAAAATCTCCTGAATTAAATATTCAATAATATGTAGCAAAAGTTTTGCTATGTAATACTGACAGGCGTTAAGGGCTTCTTTACTATACATAGATCAGTAAGGCGTTGAATCACTTAAGAATTATATTTGCTCTTCAAACAATGAAGTTTTGCAAGATGTTTAGTATTCATTATAAATATCTACATGTCACTATGAACGGTATCGGAAAAAGCTCGACATTTTATGATAAATTTTATCACCTCCCACGGATGCGTTTCTTTTCCTACAGATTATAATGAGATTGATAAAGACTCTTACAGCGAAACAATATACGATGGAAACATTTAAAAGAAATTATGTTTTAATTTTATATATTTAATACCTCAAAGAACGACCAATTGGCTCAGTGGCGGGGCCTCCCGCTCACGGAATCAATGGTCGCGGGTTCGATCCCCGCATCAGAATAAATATATGTACAGCCTACAGATACCGAGTCTGGTAATCCCGCCAATCCGCATGAGACAAGCGTGGTGGGTTATTGTTTGTTCCTCCAGATATGGAGAAGCACGTGCTCAACACATATGGGCTGCAGAAATATAATAAATAATAAAAAATACCTGAAAGCCTGAGAACAAAAGTCTTCATTCAATGCGACCTGCCTGTACTCTCTTACGGTACCGAAACATGGACACTCCGTCTGCGTCACAAGCTTAAGGTTTTTTTTTAGAGTTTCCCTTATAGATAGTAGGTATTTGGAACGAAGTAATTCAAAGTAGAACCAGAGTCAACAATAGCTCATCAAGTTGCTGAAGCTGAAGTAGCAAAGGGCTGGATACGTTTGTTGGAGAACCGACAACCGTTGGAATAGACTCGATGGAGCGACGATCTGCGCAGGACGACAAGAAAGGCAGGGTACGTGTAGACGAAGATCGAGCTAGGTGGTGCGATTTGGGTGAGACCTATGTCCATCATGGACTGCTGTGAGCTGATAATTAATGTTTTAATTTTATTTATATATTTACTCTTTTTACATACAGGTTAATTAGTAATACTATTTAAAAGACACTAGAAGTTTAGCACAACATTTCGTGGATATAACAAAAGTGTGTTATTTTCCACTCAATTAATAGATATATGGAATAATAAAAGTTATTCCATTTACAAGGAACAAAATAAAAAGTTCAATTCTGATGTTGCCGCAATTGGAGACTGAGTTCCCGAAATAAAATGTACATTTTATTTTTGGGTCATTAAAACAAATGTCTACGGTTTAAATTTTTATACCCAATCTTGGATGTCGCTTGCTTTTTATAGGACACTAGCAATGCTGTTATCTAAGGACGATTCAATAAGAGCAGAGTAAATATTGTGTTTACACCAAGATTGTTACACAGATAGAAAAATACAGAGTTACCTAGATATATACTAAGATTAGTATATTAGTATATATCTAGATAACTTTGTATTTTAAGACAATATTTATTTTATCAGGTCAATATTTATTAATTATTGGGAAAAATACCGGCGTTCAAATCGATTATAGTATTCCATAGACTCGCAAGACAGAACAAAGTGGCGTTAGATCTGTTCGGAGAGCAAGATCCATTTTGGGTCGCTGCGCCAACAAAGTTAGTTAGTTATTCCATAGACGTGGAATACCATAATCGATTTGTTTTTTTCTCCTGCCATCAGCCAGGCATAATTCACCCAGCCAATATCCCATTGCAGGGCACGATAATACTCATTTTTGGAAGAATGTATTCTAACCTACCACGTTTGTCCTAAATGAATTGGCTGTCCAAGGCGTTACTATAATAAAACACAATCATACGGTGAATCATACGAATAGACCAAAAACAAAATACCAAAAATGGACGACATAGTCCCCCGATTTACTGACTGAAGTGCCGTTGACCTAGTAACGTTTATCGAAGAGCTGACTTCTGGAGTAAACGAGTGCTGGAGTGGAGATTGCGTCTTGCCAAACGTAATATGGAACGCCTTCCGGTAAGAAAGAGCAATGATCTGCGCAAGGCGGTTGGTAGAAACTGAGTGAGTGAAGGTTGGAATAAGTGGCGCGTTTTAACTTCCAGCAGGCTTCTGATGATGTTAATAAATGAGACAAACAATATAATGGGTTTCTGATTGCAGAATTAGGACTTCAATCTTAACTACTACATTCAAACAAGAAATATTCGACCTATCACTTAATATAAATATAGTCTATACATTAAGAGACTTGAAATTTGAAATATACATACATATAAACGAATGTATGTCTGTCTCTCTTTATCCTTTATCCTTTTTTATGCATGACAACACCATCCATCTTGATATCATGAAGTTTTAGGAAGTAAATGAGTACACTTCCACGTTCTGTAATAGTACATCTACCCTAGAATGTTTGTCAGACTTCTATACACAAATTATAATTCATTGCTTCTGAGATCGCAGCAGCTCACGATGGATAAGATTGTTTTTTTTTTTAAAAAAAATTCAGACGATGATAGAACACAGAACTATCTACCTCAGAAGTATGATACATTTATCGCAGATCCAAAAGGTGCGTGTCGTTGTGTAAAAAGTTGTGCAATTTTTTTCCACTTCAACTGTATCCATGTTTATACATTCCGAAGTGGTGCTTAACCTGAAACATTCCCAAGTTTTATTTGCATTCTAAATGTACAATCAAGTGAGGAATCTCAAGCGTTATTTATTTCCTCGATGTAAAAGAAAACATTGTAAGCAAATCTTGCCGAGTATAAAATAAGTCGTAAGCATTTTCCTTCAGAAGTCGCTTCTCATTTCTGGCATTCATATTAACTCATAAATATAAAAGGGCAGAAATGAATTTCAGAAAAATATTTTTGTTTTTGCTTTGCGTTTTCTCAATTTCTCTAGTTAGCAGTGCACCAAAATGGAAAGTCTTCAAGAAAATTGTAAGTATAATATAACTTTAGACGTTTTTTTCCCGCAAACTTACATCAGTGACGTTGTGTTTTTACTTCATTTTTTATAATTTTATATTATTATCAATTATATTGATTAAATATGGTGGTGTATTATAAAACATAGTTCGATTAAGGCGTATAAGTGAAGTAATATGAAATAAATACGTGTATCGTGACTTTTTAAGTTGACTGAAAAAGTCCATAGAAGGTTTTGGTAGAATAGCCACCATTTTATCGAGACAACGTGACAAGCTGACTAGTTACATTTCAAAAGATTTGATATTATTTTATTTTACTTGACACTGGCATAATAGTCATTAGTAATTGCTATCACTGAAAACTTACATTAAGTTAGTATAATTTTTTCGAGACAACCCTGAACATTTTTTGCGTTCTACAATTTTGAGTACTTTCCTTAAGCATGTTTATTAAATTGTTCTTACATTTCAGGAAAGGGTCGGCCAGCATATCAGGGATGGAATCATAAAAGCGGGCCCTGCAGTTGCCGTAGTGGGCGAGGCAGCAACAATAGCTCACGGCTAAACCTATAAACTATTGATTAAGTCCATTAATATATGTTTTTATAAGATTTTCTTTTATTTATTTATTTAAGGACCATCCACAGGGGATATAAAAAACCTTAGTGTATACAATTATTACTGTCTAATACAATGTAAACCTAATTATGAACGGACATAACATTTGCGTGTAACGAAGATAGTTTAGAAAAAATTAGACAATGCAAAATAGCTTATTATATGAATAGAATAGAATATAAAGAAAAATCTTTATTAATGACACATTTTTTACAATAGCTAAAATTAAAACCTTAGTAATATTATAATATACGAATAAAAAAAAAACAAAAATAAAATAATTTAAATCTAACAAGTGTCTTAAAACGGTTCTTGCTCAGCATATGCCAGGCGTTCTATTGGAGCACCTGGCACTAATTATTAGCAAGAACCAACGTGGTCAAATGCTTATACACAAACACATAAACAATTTAGTAATTTTAAATTTGGGTTAACATATTCATAAGGCAGCTAACCATGTCGCGATTTATTGTCATACAACGCCATCTATTGATGCACTTTTACATACACATTGAGTCACATGTTTATGAAACGAGTAGACTGTTGGTCAAGATAGAAATCTATGTATAAATATAAAATTTAAAAGTAAATGACAAAAGTACATGACATAATATAAGTACTTGACAAAAAGAGGTCGTGGAGAGGGAGAACAAAAGTACATCTGCTCCTCCATTCGCGGGCTAAGAGAAGTGCAGTATCGAAACTCTGAAGAAATACCTGTTTAAAATTCCTTATTTTTCGGCATAAAATTTAACATTTCATTTGTCATTATGTTTCGATTTGTCGTCTGGACGAAGAGGATACGATAAAAGTAAATCCGCAGGGATCTTCTTTTTTGTATTTATATTTGTAATTGGTAGTTTTAGGATACACGTATATTTATTTCTATTTCGAAATTGAACCCACATATGGATGTGGGTTCAATTTCGTAAATGAGTTAGTAGTGAAGTTATGGAACTTCACTACTAACTCATTTACGTCGTCATACTAGTATATACATAACATAACATAGTATATACAAGTTCGTAAACAAGCATGATTATTTTTCTGATTGGTTTTCCTGATTGGACCTGATCGGATAGATATTCTCTATCGGTTCAATGGACAGTTAATGAGGAACAATTACATTTGATATATAGGGTGACTGGTAGCAGAATTGGGTGACAGGTCGAATAACCAGTAAATTATTTTCTGCCAATATTAAGAGAACATCATTTACTCAAGCACACGATTTCAACAAAATGGCACCACGCCTTACACTACTAGAAACCATGAAGCTTCTTCATCAGTTGTTCCCTTATAAATTAATAAGCAATATCATCGATACTGTTGATCATTTCAGCACTAAAAGAATATATCGTCCGCGAGATAAATGGCATGTCGACGTCACTACTTCATCGAGTGGCAGAGAATAGTCTGGCTGGATTCCAAGAGGGAGTATCTTTGCCTAGCCGCCTGTCCGGTAGTTAGGATATTGGTACACGGCTACGCGATCCCGGTCTCCCGAGCTACTACCGTATCGCTCCTTCTCTCCCGTTGCGGTAATATCATATCCCTAACATCCTGTCTTAATCCATCTTTCCCTTTCCCTGCCCTTTCTTTTCTTCTATATTCAATTTCCTTCCCCTCCGCCAATTCACGGTCTGCCGTTCCGATGGATGCGTAGTTAGGGGCGATCTTAGTCATAAGCGACCGTTCGGAGATCGGGATCGGGCCGTCTTGGGTATCAGGACGTGACGGGAGGCGAACTACGTCGCCGTCATTTTCAAGAAATTAGGTATATTAAATTCGTTTCAGTAAATCCCACGAGCCGCAAGGGAGGATGGACGTCAGCCCCAACAGAGCCCTGAATGCTGAGGTACCATATTACCCGTGGGAGCCCGATCCCGAGACGGTCGGCACGCTTGCGACTAAGCTCGCCCCTAGCCACGCATCTTTCTTCAATCTTTTAAAATCCAAATTATTCTGCCACTGTACATCCTGTAGTGAGGATTCCATTTATTACTAACGATTTCAGTTAAAACGGATGATGCAAATAATATTTTGGATCCAACGATTTTCTAATTCACGAAGGTCGCAATGAAGGTAAAAAGGGAATTTGTAAGCATCTTGCGAAGCCAAATAATAACGAGCGGATTTGTTATGAGGGGTTTACACGCGAGGCTTGATTTATTTGTATCATGTAAGAAGTCGGATTAAACTTTCATAAAATACATTGCGGTATTTTATATAATAAATAATGAGCGTTGTACCAAGCTTGGATGAAAAGAAAGAAGAATTTTAAAGGTTCCAACCTCACCATCATCATCAACAGCCTACGGCAGTCCACTGCTGGACATAAGAAGACACTTTCCCTAAGAAGCACCAGCTAGCCCGTTTTTCACATTCACGTACCTAGTTTCTACCAGCCGCCCTGCGCAGATCGTCGCACCATCAAGCCAGGGGGCGTTCCACACTACGTTTGCCAAGACACGGTCTCCACTCCAGCACTTGTCTGCTCCAGCGATTGTCGGACTCCAACAAACGTAACCAGGCCATTGCCACTTCAGTTTACTAAAAAAGACTATGTCGGTGACTTTGGTTCTTTGGCGGGTTTCTTCATTCCGAATCAGAGAAATTCCGAGCATAGCTCTCTGAGTGACTCTGTGCTTGTGAAGAAGACGGACTGTCATTGTCCACGTTTCGATTGTCATGGTAGTATTATCATAATTTTACCAACTATTTATTTTACATGACAACATATTTTTCGTTCAAGAATGTGAAAAACGTTTCCACTTAATTTAATAATTTATCAACCCGCCCAAATTAAAATGCCAAAAACAGAGAAGCCATTTTAATATCGTCAACTTTAAAATATCGTGTCAGTCATATTTAGTACCGCGAAACCTTTGACATTTTTTTAATTTCTGTTAGTGAAGTTCTAAAGGATAATTTTTATATGAATTTTTTTTTTTGATCGTAGACGTTTGTAGGTTAATACAAATTTTGAGAATCTCTTCGAGTGGAGATATTTGGTATATAATTAAATATACAGGAGACATTCACACCCACGGGGCTTTGGGATCGAGTTTCGGATGAACCCCAATGCTCGCGCAGTAACTCAAATCGGCGACCGCCCTCCGGTCCTTGATGCCGCTGTTCCCAGCGGTTTTTGGGCGTCCTTCAACGACTTCGCGTCGTCAAGATGTTGCTGAAACTATTCCTACGTTGGGTTTGTCGCAGGCCCTTCCCTGAATTTCGCGTGGGAGCGGGCGTCCCTCAGGTATATATTTAATTAAAAAATTATGAAGAGCATGAATAACTTTTTTTGTGAGATAGGAAGGCAGACAAGCAGACGTGTCATCTGATGGAAGGCAATCAATGTCGTCCATAGACATCCGAAGTGCCTATAGGTATTACAGAAGTGTTGCCGGCCTATAAAAAATATGAAAACTTGTCTTTGAAAGTTCCAATGTTATTTATGGAAACACCGCTGTTCGTGGTCGTCGTCGATTTGAAAGGATAGAGTGGGTATATAGTTATAGTGGGTATATATATATTTTTTTATATATTCACGCCTATCCCTCGCAGGGGTTGGCAGACACCACAGCGCTCAATCCGCTACCATTCATCGCAGCGAAACGGCTCGCCATTGGTCGCTTTTCGCCCTCGTAAGAATCAGGACGTGACGGGTGGCGAACCACGTTCCGTCATTTTCGACAAATTAGATATATTAAATTCGTCTTAGTGAATTCCACGAGCCGCAAGGGAGGATGGAGGTCAGCCCCAGCAGAGCCCTGCATGCTGAGGTAAGGCACCATAGTACCCGGGGGAGCCCGATCCCGGGACGATCGGCACGCTTGCGACTAGACTCGCCCCTAGCCACGCATCCATTGGCACGGCAGACCGTGGATTGGCGGAGACGAAGGGAAAGGATAGAGAAGAAAGGAAGGGGCAGGAAAGGAAATGCGGATTGGGGGAGTTACCAGACTGGGTATAAACATTTATAAATCCATATAAATATTTATTCCGATGCGTGAATCGAACCCGCGACCATTGACTCCGTGGCGGAGGGCCCTGCCACTGAGCCAATCGGTCGTCTAACTATATATTATGACGAATAATAAACAAATAATCACACTCGTATATAAATGTTTTAGTGTATGTGCTTGTGAGAGAAAGTGGGGATATAATATCCTTTAGACATATGTATCAGTTGCTTGGCGGCATTGATAGACGGTCCACAGCCAACGAAGCCTAAAATTGCTTGGCTTGAACAAACACACTAGAGCGTGTCGTTTATTTCGAATTGTCACTCGAAAGGGGACCGTAACAAAAGCTTAACATCATATATAGAACTATATATACACATAGATATTTATATATATATATACACATAGATTTGATATCATCGAAAACTTTTAATATTATTTGTTGAAAAGTGTGCCATGTGCATCAACATTTAAAAGTCTATTCAGATCTGTTTTGTATTCTTTCCATTCCTTATTCTTCTAAAGAATAGTGGGACATAAATGGACTATGAGAAAAAAATGAAATTTTTTTACACTCCATATATGTGTATGTTTTTTTCATTCATAGATTGAGAAGTTTTTAGAACATCATTGTTACTTAGATAATGAGGCATTATGTGATGTAATACTATATTCCCTTCGACACTGTTTGAGATTATCCGCAATCTAAGCATGAAAAATGAGAAGTGAGAAAATATAATTTTTGCTCTCAAGAAATCTGACGATTAGGCCTTTATGTAGATAGACACAAGTTTACAAATGAATCCGTATGTAATGATTTACTCCGTGCCATACCGAAGACAACAATCACATAAATCTCTCCGCGACATAACAAAAATGCAAATACAAAAACCTTAACGCGAGTTGACTCAATTAGTGCTGCCATCTAGTTCAACACTTCAAACTATTTGACATTAATATTCAAACACTATTTGACAATAACTAAAAACAGTAGGATATGTCGATTTTTAGGCATCTTAACTTTGGTTACTCGTATAAATAGTTATTGATTTCGTGTCAGAAAGCATTATTTATAAATTAGAAAAAGTAAGGCAATATTACGAATCGTATTTATTACCCCATAACGTAATCTTGAAGGTTATCAAAATATTAAAGGCATTATAAAACTAACTACAATATTGTTTAGGCAGCGCCTTTGGAAGGTCTCAGAGGTCACGCACACCCATTTCACTAGAGGCCGATGCGATAAAATCTAATATTGGGTCTCATGTACACCATAATCGCTTAAAGGTAAATTAATAGTTGTGGGGCCGTACTATGACACGAATGGCCGGCTTTATCGGCGTAATTTCACACCCTCGTGAAATCTCTTTTCTTTTTTTTGTTGCCTCTCCAGATTCTAGTAAAGACTGATAGCCAATTTGGCACATCTATTTCTGGCTTTAGCAAGGCGTAACATTTAATTCACACACGCTGTATTTTTCCCATGACTTTTCCTCAGACCGTGTTAACATAAATTAGTCGCATTAATTTACACACAATGTAAATAAACAACTATTGGATGGGGATGCACGCTGGATTGAAGACTGAATGGATTGAAACTTGGAAAACGGAGCGGAATCCCACCTTTCCTTCCTTCGCGATGAAGCGAAGACTTACATAGATCAGCTGTTAGAAACTGAATGCGTGAAACTGTAGCGCATTAGAAAGGCCTGTGTATAGTAGTGGACTGCCAAAGACTATTAATGATAAATTAGTCACATTCTTCTGTTTATAGCCTTTCATGCGATGAGTTTTGTTATCGGAACGAATTTCAGTCAGTATTGTTCTATCGGAGTTATGGGCTATGTTGATTGCTTTCCATAAGGTGACACGCCTGCTCGTTTGGCTTCCTACATACATACATATCGTCACGCCTGTTTCCCGTATCTCGGCATACTTTCCTCACTTTATCCACACTCATTACCCTCATCATGCAAGCCCACCCGTTAAGGGTACTCTTGACCTGCCCTTTCTTAAAAACTGCAGCAATTTGGTCAAGGTATGTTTTTCATGGTCTTCCATCCACATTCGTGACGTAAATTTCTTTTGCCAGTCGTCTTTCATCCATCCTCTCTATGTGCCCAAACCATCTAAGCATTCCTTGCTATCCCATGAAAAAAATAGAAGCGGACGCAAGTTCTCATAATAGAGGCCAAATTACACTCACACTTACAATAACTTTATTGATTATTAAGCATATTGTAACATATTCAATGTTACAATATGCTAAATTTTATTTAATGATCACTTTTTCATAGTCAATGAAAAAGTGATCATTAAATAAAAACAAGCAGTAAAAATTTCCTGTCCCGGCCCAATTATACATGGAACTCATAATAATGTTATAAATTATACGGAAAAGTCTAAAATTATGTCAATTCACTCCCCTCACGAAGTAATTACCCCTTGAAATGCTTTACGGAATCGCCTTTTGATGTATAAGGAAAACTCTAAAGTCTAAAAAGCGTATAATTTTATTTATACTTTGAGAAATAATTTTATTTTGCTCGTTAATAACTCTGAATAACTTAGTTGGCATAAAGAGAATTTTTATTTGATATAGAAAAAAAATGTGGGCGCCCAAAACAAACTTGGAGGTGTACTGTGACAGCCGAAGTGCAGAAGATGGGCCTATCCTGGTGAGAAGTGAAGCGTATGGCCTCCGACAGGTCGCTCTATCTCGAGACGTCGTGTCTGCCCTATGCTCCACTATACAGGGGGACTTAGGACTCAGAGAGATAGATAGAGATAATTAAAAAGTATTTGCGTTCCATACAGAAAACACGATAAAAAAAATTCCTATATCACAGGTGACACTATAAATACATAAAATGACAATGTGATGATTATAAAAAATAGTTCAGTAAATAAAAATCATTTGATAATCATAACAATTAATTTAGAAGTACGAAATGCTCTAAGCATTTCTACAACAAGAAAAAAAATCAGTTTGCGAATTCACCGATAAAGTCACCGACTTAGCTTTTCCAGTTAACAAAGTAAATTAACAACAATTAGAGGATGCACGCTGGATTGAAGACCGAAACTTGGAAAAAGTAGCAGAACTAATATTTTATTATATAAATTGAACAAAATTACTTATTAAGAACCAAATCGACATGTTTTTTACAGGGTAGTAGCATCACTTGCTGACACTTATATTATGTTATTTTATTTATTTAATAATAATTTATTTTATTTTATTATGTGTATATATATGTGTGTGTATGTATGTGTGTATATATATATATATATATATATATATATATATATATATATATATATATATATATATATATATATATATATATATATATATATATATATATATATATATTCCAAATTTGATGATGAAATGATTTGATGATGAAAATTGTCACAAGTAAAATTAAAATAAATAACCCCCCACCCCCTCCTTTCAGATAGAGTGACGAAATTCATAGAGCAGCTGCTAGAAACTGGATGTGTGAAGCTGAAGATATTGATAGATGGCGCATTAGGAAGGTCTATGGTAGTAGTGGACAGGAGTCTGGGAACAGAGTATTGATGATGATGACGATTCTCACAGCTAATCATTTGCCCCTTCTGGTTAAGTCTGACATCACCACAATAAAAAAAAATATTAAGTTTATGAATCTCACATGTACGACTTTATCGTGTGCATCTGTGCGTTGATCTATAGATGACTGAACACAAATAGCGAAAGCATAACTATTGTATATAGTAAGGTACAAACAAGTTTTCAAAATAATGATATTAAAAGAAAATTGTGGAGAAATCGGTGAAACTCTATCGCATTGTTTAGGCCCGCTTGTTGTTGTACTTTCCAAATTAATGATGCATTATTTGTTTGATTATTTATTTATTCTTAATGTACAGTTTTTGGTACAAACGGGTTTGGATGATGGTGATTTGGATGGGATGATGAAAAAAAGATAAAAGTGGGTACAAATGCCATATAATTATGGCCGATGAATTAATGAAATAATAATAAATATAAAAATATTTCTATTTCTAAAAAAATAAGTAATCATTCTTAAAAGCTCTTGTTTTTAACATGGAAAGTTAAGAATATAAACGTGAACGTAAAAGTGACAGAGACTGATTGATTAATAGTTTTACTATAGTGATTGTATGGATTACGTAACTTATAACTTCAATTCTTAAAACAAATCATGGTTTATATAACACAAACAATATTGGAGGTAAGCATGAGTTATGAGAAATATGTGCTAATGGTAAACAGCACTCGTATCTCAACGACAACAATAAATTTATTTTAAAATATTGGCGGCTATTAGTGACGTTCTTTGCATTTGTACCTTGTGTATCGATAATTTTATTATAAAATATAACTATATTTTTACGTACGAGTATATAATAATTGGTGTTGTGCATATCAATGATATTAATGGTACTTATATATTGTCGCCACCGCAGCGGAAATCTTTGGATTCCTTGTTGCCTTGTTATTTGCTATTTTTTTTTAAAGCTATAAATAACCTACTTAAACACAAACCTATGTTTAGGTAGGTCATAATAAGTTTTGAAAAATTTAAGGTGTAAAAACCGCCAAATCCGTAGCTGCGATGGCGTTAATACGTAAGTACCATATTAATTAACTTATTTATGATATATATTATATATGATATTAAGTAAGTACAAACCATTGTACTTTTTGGTATATGATGTTATTTCAATTTCAAGAAAATTTCCTGTGCCTGTACTTCTTTAGTAACTATTTTATTATATTTTTTAAGTCTTCTAAATTATAATATATTATTTTTGAAAGATAAAAGTCAAATAGTACAACTTCAAAATATTTCTCGCCACCAATACGAAAAAGAGTCTTAGCATGCCATACACTAGTCACTAGTCGGGAATATGTTAAAAACCTAACATCATCGATTTAAAAGTAAGAAGATTGAAAATATCGATACTTGACACTCACCATATATATTACACATCCCTATTTTCAATACGTACAATACTGGCGGCAAATGATTAGTGTGATATATACCGCAACTTCATAGAAAAATCGTCGGACCGTATCGATACGTTCACAGAACGAGGTGAATTATTGCCTTGTGTAGGAAACTAACGTTAACTATTTTGTCAAAAAGAGAAACTCTTCAATTTTATCGGTGCGATTCGAGTCTGTCATATTCAATTTGCTGCTTGGTTTCCGAATGGAGCCAGCTCAATTCTTACAATGGTTGTCGTACTAGATAACTATAGAAGCAAATATCAGAGAATGGGCAGCTGGATTCATTGATATTTTTCAGTCAGACTTTTTTTAAGTATGACCCATTTGCTGCCCCCGCTAATTGCGATCCGCTTGACGACAAGCGAGCTTAGTTTTACTATTTCGTTGAGTTTAGTAAAATCTGTTGTTCATTCTAAATATTCTACTTCAACATTTAATTAATAACCTGGCATATAAGCCTACATAATTGATATTAAGTAAACATTAGTTTAGTAGTAAAAAAATAATTTATTAAACACACACTGAGACACCCACACACTGAAATAAAAATTACACCTACACACACTAACACATAACACACAAAAGCGCCGCACCAATCGTGATTTGTAATGTAATTTTTATTCTTGTAAACTATATTTCTTTTTGATTGTATAATTTAGTTTATAGTTTCCGATTCTTTGTTTCAGTCTTTTGTAAAATTATATTAAGTATGGCAATTAGAATAATATATGTAATACATAAATGTGTCATAGAAGGGAACTGTCTGCCGTAGTACAGGGTTCGCCCTAGTTCGGCAGGCAGTGAAACAAAATTGTAAATTTGTTAATGATCAATAAATATTTTAATAATATGTCCTTTATTTACATATTTTTTAATAACAATATTATTAATATAAAAAATCTCTATAAAAATAATATTATAACACGAAGGATTAATAAGGGTTATTAATCCTTCGTGGCGGGATAAACCAAGGCAATAAGGATTATTCATTCAAGGAAAGAAACCTTCCCACGATCCTAGCCGTGCACAATATGGCTGCTGTTTCAATTTGAATTTAACTCACTTACCTAAACCTAACTTGGACAGATGGGTGTCCAAATTTTTACGTCTATTTATAAAGACCACTATGGGTACAATGACAGTTGAATCAACGTGCCACATGCCGGAAATCTTATTATTTAAGGAATATTCAATGGCAAGCGGTTGATGACTGGCTACATGATTATGTCTGTGTTATTATTATTATTATTATTATGAATTAAACATTATGAGTTAAACATTATGAGTTAAACATTCATTTATCGCTTGTATTTATGTTTTCAAAAGAGCTAGGGAAAAAAATATGACCCGCAGTAACACAGCAATTCATTATGCAGACGGGAACATTCAATGCGGCGTCCTGTTGCCTGTGTCAGCGATATTACGTGAGAGGAATGGTCAGAGTATGGAAATTATGGAGAGTCAGGCCAGTTTGAAGTGTTCATATGTATTATAAAAATGACCACCATTACTCTAAGTATTATAAATGAGATCGCCAATAACTCAAGTGAACTTTATTACGTATCGTCTTTATATTAATTTATAAATATAATTTGTAATTCAAGAGCCTACGTAGTATATAATAGGTGATATCAATAGAAAATAGGATTTATACATAGTCACTTTAAGATATGTATTGCTGGGTAGCCTCTCACTCATGTAAGCGATTACACTGTAGGATAAGGACATTCGACTCACTGACGCGGTAGCGTGCAGACGTGTCTGTGATAAGTGTATGCATACGATATCTAGTATTTGTAGTTATATTATGTATTATATAATATTATTAAGATTTCTATAGTATTGTGTGTATACTTTTAATACAATATATACAGTGCCAAGAGATAAGATACCTTGAGATAATTCTGTTGCCCGTAATTGTCTTAAATATTCACTTGTTACATCGTATGCAGGTGGGGTTGATGGTAGAGATGATATATGGAAGCGTCTTTGTACATCTCATTATATTTTTTTCCATTTGGAACAAACTAATATAAATTTTATGAAACTAAAATTTAATTATAAATATAAATTAGGGAATACCACACCAGTGTACAGTTTGTTATACGAGACAAGTCATTAATTAAACGATAAATTACACCGCAAATTTAAACGTAGCGTTTAATGGTTATACAAATGTCAAACAGTGTGTGTACTAATTGAGATACGAATGAATTTGCACAAATTTTGTACTGGAAAATGCTCGAATAATCGAGACTGTTAATTGTTATAATTATGTATATCCGAATGGATGTCTTCACTACTGTTGTGATGTATAAACATTATACGTTGTCGCGAACGAGGTCTTAACGAACGGCTAGATCATTACACATTACGCGAGCATCTAAAGTTTCACCCCTTCTTTCTAGATGATTGGCGATCTAGTACGGCGCGTTTCTTCTTCTTTTTCTTTGTAGAGGCTTTCGAAATTTCTTTGTAGAACCAGCTACATTCAGCGGTATTTCAAAGCGTATACGATATACGTATGTGGGAGTTGTTGATTACGTCATATTTTTTTTATATATTCACGCCTATCCCCCGCAGGTGTTGGCAGAGACCACAGAGCTCCATCCGCTACCTTCATCGCAGCGAAACGGCTCTCCATTGGTCGCTTCTCGCCCTCGTAAGAATCAGGACGTGACGGGTGGCGAACCATGTCGCCGTCATTTTTTCAACAAATTAGGTATATTAAATTCGTCTTAGTGAATCCCACGAGCCGCAAGGGAGAATGGAGGTCAGCCCCAGCAGAGCCCTGCATGCTGAGGTAAGGCACCATAGTACCCGGGGGAGCCCGATCCCGGGACGGTCGGCACGCTTGCGTCTAAGCTCGCCCTTAGCCATGCATCCTTTGGCACGGCAGACCGTGGATTGGTGGAAAGGAAGGGTAAAGGTAAGAGAAGAAAGGAAAGGCCAGGAATTGGAAAATGTGAATTGGAGGAATTACTAGACTCGAAGTAAATGTTTATAAATCCATATAAATATTTATTCCGATGCAAGAATCGAACCCGCGACCATTGACTCCGTGGGCAGAGAGCTGCGCCACTGAGCCAATCGGTCATCGACCGCATAAAGTACTTGTGGTAGGCAATAATTTACATACATGCTTTTTACGTTTAGTATTCTCGGGAGGGTATAATATACGGGTATATGGAAGAGGTCGATATTTTACGGTAACATTTTTGGCAGGCCTAATAGCATTGGGTATCACGTCGTAAATCTTCATCGTTATGTCCAATACTGCACGTATTCTATATTTCATATATTTTGTATTTATAATATTCAATATATTTTGGAAAATTTACACAATAATGAATTTTGAGCTATTTATTTCAGAGTTAAATAAAAATTAATTTTGAATACAGTTTTCTCTGGTGGTAGTTCTAGTTCACACGTTTAACGTTCTTCTTCTTCTGAGAGTGTCACTCCGGTTCTTCCTTAGAATACTAACTTACACACTTCGCCGGTTCAAACACTTATGGTATTTCTGGAATTTCAATAAACACATTTTCAATAATAATTTTTTGCGTTTTTACACTTTATGTTTTAAATATGTCTTTTAAATGAATCTATCTCAAGTCCTGGTTAAAATATATATATAAATATACTAACTTACTTACTTTGCCTTCTGAAACACTTATGGTGTATCCGGTATTTAAATAAACACATTAAAGTTCCATCAATAATGTAACAAATTTGTTGTCAAGATCCCACTGTTTAGTATAAAGTAAAATTGGAATGTCTGGAAGGCAGACTATTTATTCATTCAATAAAAAATTTATGCGTTTTTACACTTTGCTTTTTAATTATGTATTTTAAATGAATCTATTTCAAGTCCTGCTTAGAATAAATATACTTACTTTGCCTTCTGAAACACTTATGGTGTATCCGGTATTTAAATAAATACATTAAAGCTCCATTAATAATATAACAAATTTGTAGTCAAGATCCCACTGTTTAGTATATAGTAAAATAGGAATATCTGGAAGGCAGATTATTTATTTATTCGATAATACTTTTATGCGTTTTTACCACTTTACGTTTTAATTATGTATTTTAAATGAATCTATTTCAAGTCTTTTTTGGATAAATATACTTACTACTTATAATATACTTACTACTTACTTCGCCATCTGAAATACTTATGGTGTTTCGTGTATTTAAATAAACACATTAATAATGTAACAAATTTGTTGTCAAGATCCCACTGTTTAGTATAAAGCAAAATAGGAATGTCTGAAAGGCAGACTATTTATTTATTCAATAATAATTTTGGGAGTTTTTATACTTTGGGAACACCGCAGCTGGTAAATCGTTCCAAATTTACACAGTTCGTGGCAAAAAACTAACAGACTAAATCAGACGATGGTGGACGGCCATCCAAAAGTATACGATTTTTTGTATTTTATTAAAGTTGAACAAATTTCTCATTCATATTTTGCCTTTTGCCGTACAGTTTTATTATAATAGCTCCATAACATAACCTGCGTATACGCGAACACTTATCACCGATATGACCTTATGAATGTCAGTGTTAAAATATTTCGCTGGAGAAAGTCACCAAACCAGTTTTTGTTTCTGATTCTTTTCCGTCGTAAAGGAGACGAGAAAGTCTGATTTTTATGACTAATTAAAGCTTCTCAGTCCGCCTTCATCGTTCAAGAATGAAATACGGAGAAGTCTATATATTAGCTTTTAAACTAGTTTAGTTTTATATAAGTTAGGCAGAAAGACAATCAAGTAATTTTAGCCTGATGGTTGGATTCAAAATTGCAGATTGATTTTTTTTTCTCAGTTAAACGATGGCCATCTACTAGTATTTACTCTCTTGATCGCTTTATACCACACCCGTAGGAAAAATAAATTGACTCTATCCTATGGCCCTATCGCTTATACCATGGGGAGTGCTCCGAGGATTTTTTTCGGAATAATTCCAGAACCGCATAACTCCCCACCATCTAGATGAGTGGTGACCTGGTCTGGATATAGTGCGCTTCTACCGAAACTTGTTTCCATGTCTCACCACCCTGTAAAACCAGCTGCCTTCAGTGATATTTCCATTGGCACCTTCAAATAATAAGCCTACACATATGTACCTTAAAGGCTGGCAACACTTATGTAATACCTATGAATGGTGTCACAAATGTCTAAGGGCGGCGTTTATTGCTTTCCATCAGGCGACACGGGTTCTGTTTTGTAGTCCTATCCTAGAAAAAATGATCCTTTGCTGGGAATAGAGGCTTCACATTTGCGTAGAAATTGGAGCTTATTCTAGTCGGAATAAATATCTGTACGCCATACACACTCTTATTCCGATGCGAGAAACTAACCAAAAACCGATCCGGTCGTCACATTTTATAAAATAATCCATTCGTTCGTTCATTCGTTCAGTAATAATTTAATAATATATCAGTGGCCAACTTACATCAGCGGTGTTTTTATTTCATTTTCATAATGTTATATTATTATTATCAGTTCTATTGTTTAATTGTGGTGGTGTATTCTATAATATAGTTCGATTAAGGCGTATAAGTGAAGCTATATGAAATAAATGCGTGTATCCTAACTTTTTAAGTTGACTGAAAAAATCCATACAAGATTTTGGTAGAATAGCCACCATTTTGTCAAGACGTAACGTGATAAGCTGACTGGTTATATTTCAAGAGATTTGATGTTATCGTATTTACTTGACACTGGCATAATAATTTTAACTAACTGCCATCAAAGAACAAAAAAACTATCATCTTTTTACATTTTTACCAAGAAAACATCGCAAAAATATCTACATAAAGGGAGATTATTCTTTGAAACCGCGTAATATCATTCAAGGGCTTACAAAATTATTTTCGATTTCATTCTCCGAATCTTGAGTAAGCCTGGGCTGGCGTGTCAATTGTATGATTGGACTATGGAAAATATTTCGAATGAACAATTCCATTTAAGAAGAAGCTGTGAATCAGAATTCTGATCGTGATATATTTATTGTTGGTTTCTTTTGCACCACAAAAATAGAGGATTAATGGTATCCATTTTCTTATTAATTTTAAATAACTATTTTTATATTCGCCGACATTTGCTAACTAAAATGCTATTTTAAATTTTGAATTATGATTGTTTCGTTGTTATAAGATTCATTCAACAACTTTTCCATTCTACGTGATATTTGGAATGGGACTTTTCCTGCCTGCATGGGACTTTCATCAGTGACGTTGTTTTTATTTCATTTTCATAATCTTATATTATAATCAGTTATATTGCTTAATTGTGTTGGCGTATAATACAATATAGTTTAATTAAGGCGAATATAGTTTGATTTGAGATTATTTCATTTTACTTGATACTGGCATAATAGTTATAACTAATTGCCATCAAAGAAAAGAAAAGAATAAATGAATGAAATTCAACATTACTTCCCAAATTAAAGCAATAATATGTTTTGTCTTTTTTATTGTGTGTGTGTATTATTATCTCAAGAAATACCTCCTTCTATACCTTAATTCAAAAATTTTTTGTAAACATTTCTCAACTTTGAAAGAAAACTTTCTTTTTGTACCTGTAAAGTTTACTCAAATAAACTTACAATATGATAAATGCTTAAATCTAGTATCAAATATACGTTTGAGTATAGTATTATATTATTTATACAAATTGCAAGTACAAAACTTACCATCTACTGAACTAAATATTTGAATATTATCATCTTTAGCGCATTAAAAGTTATCACCAAGAGCTTAATACTCTTATAGCTACAATATTGCAAGTTTTAAGACCTGCCTGAAATAGTAAGAATTTATAATACTCCTATTAAATTTATAT
This sequence comes from Baronia brevicornis, assembly GCA_031353405.1. Taxonomy (NCBI): domain Eukaryota; kingdom Metazoa; phylum Arthropoda; class Insecta; order Lepidoptera; family Papilionidae; genus Baronia; species Baronia brevicornis. The sequence continues at coordinate 142,143 of JASFAT010003873.1, read as the reverse complement.
AAACATTATAAGTTTGAAGTTGTAATACTTTTACTGAGATGCAAAATTATTAATTAAAATAATTCCATTTTAGCTCTTCTTTGATGGCAATTAGCTATAACTATTATGCCAGTGATAAGTAAAATATGACGAAGTATCTTGAAATGTATATTCAGCATGATACGTCTTGATATAATTGTGGCCGTTATACCAATATTTGCATAAACATGTGAAGTCAAGTTGAAAAGAAAAGATACACGTATTTATTTCATATCACTACACTTATACACCTTAATCGTAATATATATCGTGTAATACGCCACTACAATTAAACTATATAACTGATAATAATATAACATTATGAAAATGAAATAAAAACACAGTATATATATATACATATATATATATATATATATATATATATATATATATATATATATATATATATATATATATATATATATATATATATATATATATATATATATATATATATATATATATATATATATATATATATATATATATATATATATATATATATAAATAAATATATAATGTAGGTTTTAGGTTAAGTTGACTAGTTTTATTTTAAGAGATTTGATGTTAACGTATTTTACTTGACACTGGCATAATAGTTGTTACTGGTTGCCATCAAAGAAAAAAGAAGAAGTCTAATGCATTTTTGCGTCAGTAAAGCATCTTTTTTTTTTCAAATTAAATGTAGAAGGCCAACTGCTCAAAGGCCCAAATAATTAATTTTCACTGTATTTTGCTGAGAGATTTACAAAACTCTGATAGCTGGTTAATGACTAATGTTTACGTATGTATGAATAATTGGCCAATTAATTAATAATAAACTATAATATAGTCAAAAACGGGCTAGGTGGCGCTTCTTGGGGTAGGCCTAAGTCCGCAGGCTATTGATTGATTGAAACTATAATAAAAATATCTAAAAAATATACACGTATTCAATGCATTTAAAAAAAGTAGCACAAATTTTTAAACCATAAATTTTAATAGCAAATAACTTATGCGTGAATTTTTCTGTCTTTTATTTATTTTTACCAATATTACTTTTCAAATTGTTCCCATGATGAATTATTGTTTTCAAAGAAAATTAAAAGAATATAAAAATATTTTTGTTTCAAAATTCAAATGAAATGGATAATATATCATATTTTCTCGGTTATTAGGTGTAAGTATGATAGTAAAATAGAATAGTGATTTAGTGAATATTTTCAATATGTTTTTAAATTAAATTCTATACGGCCAGTACCTGTTAAATATTGAGCTAAATATTTTTTAAAATTAGATTTTTTATTGCCAGTAGGTACGTGTAAAATATTTCAGTTCAAAGGCTTTTAGTAATATATCTTGAAATGAAATTTTATATGGCCAGTACGTGTAAATTTATCTTCGTTCTTTTGACCTAACATTGTAAAGGTTAATAGCATGGATCATCGTATAATGATATAGTCTAAGTTAGCACTAGTGGGAAAACGTGACTTACTTTTTAATTCTTTTATTTATGGACCATCAACAGGAGTTGCATTCGTTATACATTATTCTAAATAGTTCTAAAACCATACGTAAATGTAATCCTAATTAAAGATGGACACAATATTAACATAAAGTAAAAGCAGACAAATCAAATCATTTCCGTTCCTGCCGTTTCTACTACCGGGTACCTCCATCCTCCCTTGCGGCTCGTGGGATTCACTAACACGTATTAATATACCTAATTTGTTGAAAAATGACGGCGACGTGGTTCGCCACCCGTCACGTTCTGATTCTCACGAGGGCGAGAAGCGACCAATGGAGAGCCGTTTCGCTGCGATGAATGGTAGCGGATGGAGCTCTGTGGTCTCTGCCAACCCCGGCGGGGAATAGGCGTGAATATATATAAAAATAAAAAAAATAAAAAAAGGCAAATAAAATATTAAACAGACTTAAATGTTAGATTTAATACGATACGTGAATTGTACCACACTGTCGTAGATAATGTCTAAAGCGTTGTTTCTTTTCATGTATTTGTGGTAAAATTCACACAACGAATGAACGATTGGATCTAAAAACGCTCCTTTTCATTTATTTGTGAAATAAACTGAAATGTTTCACCCGTGCATCTACTCTGAGTAGGTATAGCAAAAATGACAAAACTTAGAATATGAGGAATGTCAATATTATTATGTAAGATCTTCTTTCGTGTTTTCACGGTAGTGCTAACTAAGACTATTCATTTAAATTTTTTTTAGTAATGGACAATAAAACTCGTATAAAACAATAAATATTAAATTCAAACAGCACCTTTTTGAGTTAAAATACTTATTGGCTGTCGATAAATTTCTTTGTTCTTAAGCTAAGCTGGTTTTCGATTTTTTTATGGGATAAATAGGCAAACGAGCAAGCGTGCCGCGTGATGGCAAGCAATCAACGCCACCGATAGAAATATGCAATGCCATAGGCATTATTATATATTTCACTCACTAATTAACTCAGTGGTGAAATTACTAATTTCGGAGTCAAGAGTTGAATTCCCGCATCGGGTAAATTTAGTCTTACCAATCAGCATCGTGTGTCCTACCTATACTCTCCTACTGCGCCGAAACGTGGACGCTAAAAGTTTGTCTGCTTCACAAGCTCAGAGTCGCCCAGAGAGATATGGAAAGAGCTATGCTCCGAGTTTTTCTGGTAGATATGATTTGGATTTAACAAATCCGCCAGAGAACTAAAGTCACCGGCTTAGCCCTTCGAATTAGCAAACTAAAGTGGCAATGGGCCGGGTCACGTTTGTTGGAGATCCGACAATCGTTGGAGCAAACGAGTGCTGGAGTGGAGACCGCGTCTCGGTAAACGTAGTGTGGAACGCTCCCCGGCTAGATGGTGTGACGATCTGCGCAGGGCAGCTGGCAACTGTATACGTGAAGCCAAAGATTGGACTAGGTGGCGTTTCTTGGGGAAGGCCTATGTCCAGCAGTGGACTGCTGCAGGCCGTTGATTGAATTAAATTTCCATTCTGGGCCAACAGTGGGACATATCTTCTTCTTCAAATACCTCTGGATTACTGAAGAATGGTTGTCAGCTTTGCGAACTTTTCCCGACCCTGCGTCACGCTAAATATGTAGTTGTTTTTCTCTGGCAATACGATAATATATTAAATCTACATATACATACATATATATATATACATATATATATATATATATATATATATATATATATATATATATATATATATATATATATATATATATATATCACTCAGTTCAATACACTAGAACAGGTAGCACTTGACAATCTTCGATGAAATTCTCAATCCGTTCCAGTTACTGGATCGACGCATTTATCGCTTCTAAACCATGTCATATAACGCTTCATTAGAAATTTGTAATCGCAATTGGCAAACTAATTGGCACAGTGGTGAAGCTACTGTTCTCACAGTAGAGAAGGCCGCGGATTCGTTTTCCGCATCGGAATTAATAAACAATAAATATATCGATGCAAAAAAATCACTGTAAATGGCATAGATATTAAAATTATTTATTCCATATAAGGATTAGAAACAAATAATATTAAAAAAAATAATTAAAATCAATTCTTATTTTTATATCATGCTATTTTATTTATTAGCTATATTATTTATTACGTTATGTTTTTTAATAAATAATATATTTTGAATATATATTCAATTTAACTTTAAAAATTGGTTTAATAATTATTTCTTTTTATATATTCACGCCTATCCCCCGCAGGGGTTGGCAGAGACCACAGAGCTCCATCCGCTGCCATTCATCGCAGCGAAACGGCTCGTCGTTGGTCGCTTTTCGCCCTCGTGAGAATCAGGACGTGACAGGTGGCGAACCACGTCGCCGTCATTTTCGACAAATTAGGTATATTAAATTCGTCTTAGTGAATCCCACGAGCCGCAAGGGAGGATGGAGGTCAGCCCCAGCAGAGCCCTGCATGCTGAGGTAAGGCACCATAGTCCCCGGGGGAGCCCGACCCCGGGACGATCGGCACGATTACGACTAGGCTCGCCCCTAGCCACGCATCCATTGGCACGGCAGACCGTGGATTGGCGGAGAGGAAGGGAAAGGATAGAGAGGAGAGGAAAGAGCAGGAAAGGAAATGTGGATTTGGGGGGATTACCAGACTGGGAATAAACATTTATAAATCCATATAAATATTTATTCCGATGCGGGAATCTAACCCGCGACCATTGACTACGCGGGCGGAGGGCCCCGCCACTGAGCCAATCGGTCGTCAAAAAATAAAAAATACTAATTTATTTATTACGTTAATTAGCTTGAAAGTTGCACAAAAAGCAGATAAAATCACCGAATCGGAGGCGTTAATTACCGTATAGTAAGGATTTGAATGGTGAGAGAGGAAGAAAGAAGTAAAAGGTGGGGAAAGATATTGCATTCATCCGAATGCAACATCTTCATGCACTCGAAACGTGGTAAGTTTCGCATGGTCTCAAATATATAATTATACTAGCTGCCCCGCAAACTTCGTACCGTCTCAGAATCAATAAATAAATACGCTGAATGATAATTGCAGAATGTTTCAACATTAGTATAAAATGTGGTCAAAACTTAACAGGAACAAAAAGAAATCGTAATCAATAAAAAAAAAAACACTTTTGAATTTAATTTGATTTCTGAATAACTTTTATTAAATTTAAATGATTTCTGAACGACGGGACGAACATCAAATATTTGACAGGCAGGGATAGTTTCTAAGGGAAAACGAAGTTGTTGTAAACTATATTCCTAAATTAGCCAAATCGGTCCAGACGCCCGCCTAGCCTGTGTATATAACTATATATATATATATATGTAAACTTTTCATATTTAAGCTGGGTAAGTAAAAGTCCTTCTACATCGGGGACACGGCAGATGCGTTCTTTACCTTTAAGAAATATGAAAGGGTACATGTAACAGTAGTATATATATATATATATATATATATATATATATATATATATATGCTGTAGATTCTATAAGGATCAAGGTCAAGCCTACTGTTACATGTACCCTTTCATATTTCTTAAAGGTAAAGAACGCATCTGCCGTGTCCCCGATGTAGAAGGACTTTTACTTACCCAGCTTAAATATGAAAAGTTTACGCAAAAAGTTAGATTAATATTTTATCTTCTTTAATTTCTATTATGCAGTCATTAAAAACAACTCAATTATACAATTAATGACGTAATTATACAATTTATTTATTCGAGTAACAACTTAATTACGAACATCGCAAACTAAATGGAATTTTCTTTTTTTGTTGTTTTCTGCTTTCAGATTAATTTCGTGTTTTATTAAGTTAGTCAGTCAATTAATTTATTCGCTGTTTCTCGAATTAAAAAGTAAAATGATTTTATGGAAAAGAGAGATTAATGAGAGGTACCTACGTTTCTATTTTTGTAATTCATTCAAAGTTAACAAAAAGATTTTTAGGATAAGTCATTTGTCACAAACCATACAATACATAGACCAAAAAGTATTATATAGAGTGAACAAGAAAGTATTAATATGATCCTTTATGTTAGCAATTCCATTCAGCAAAACTTCATCAACAAAAAAATTCGCATAATAAATATTCTTCAAAGAGATCAAGATAGTTTTCTATAAATAATTTAATACTTGCGTTGCCGACCTTTAAGGAAAGTGATATTTTGGGAGTGGAGAGGAGTGGGTGGGGGAGGGAATGGAAGGGGGAAGGTTTTGGGCCTCCGGAACTCAGGCCACTCACCGTACGAAGCGCGGTAGCTAAACTACTACTCAGACGCCGGTTTTCTGTGGGAGTGTGGTACTTCCCCAGACTCGAGCGTGGCTCTACCACTAACAAAAATCTCGTAATTAATATCTATTTTGGTCACAACACCGTAACAATATTGAAATACATATTGTCTACATCACACAGAGAATAATATTTTCCCTCAAGCCTTAATAAAAACCATTCTATATGTCCATGGCATGACGTGATTGCTTGCCATCAGATAAAGCGTTTCCTCGTTTATGTTTCTCTATTATACAAAAGAGGTAATGTCATACATTTAAAGTACTTCGTCTTCTTCTAAGAGTGCCGTTTCGACTAGCGAAGGATAGTAGCCAATTCAGCACAACTTTCCTCCTCCTTCGCGAGGTGCAGCAGTCCTAGAGCACTCGCAATCCCGGTCCACTCCCGTAACCAAGACAATAAATAATTTATATATATTTTTTAATGTAATAAATAATATTATATCCGTTCTCTTTTCTTTCTCTTCATTAAATTATCATGTGAGGTTTTAATTATACACTTTTTGGACAAGCAATAAAATGCCTTCTGGCATTAAGTCTTGTATACTACTACTACAGGTACATAAGGTGTAGAAATTATAGGTGCTTCCAGATCTCTTGTTATATCAGTAAGTAAGAACAAAATAATAGTTTTACAAGTAAGTATGCTATGACTTTTCACGCCAACTTAAATCAATGACGTTGTGTTTTTATTTCATTTTTATAAACTTATATTATTATCAGTTATATTGTTTAATTATGGTACGTATTTTACAATATCAGTTCGATTAAGGTGTATAAGTGATGTGAAATATGTATATGAAATAAATGCGTGTATCGTAACTTTTTAAATTGACTGAAAAAGTCCATAGAAGGTTTTGATAGAGTAGCCACCATTTTATCAGGACGTAATGTGACAAGTTGACTAGTTATATTTCAAAAGATTTAAGATTATTGTATTTTGTTTAACACTGGCATAATAGTTATAACTAATTGCCATCAAAAAAATAACTATTTTAACAATTTAATGTTGATAACAGTGAAGATAAATTGGGTAAAAATTACTTTAAAAATTATAAAAAAAAATCTGCTATGAAATCCAAAAGATCAATCATATAATATGACGATGTGACATAAATTTAATAGGTTAGAATTAGAAACTCGAATCATCATCGTAAGCAACACGAAATAAATAACACCATATCGGTATATAAACCTAATAATAGTATATTGTTAGTGGTCCACGACTCTCCATCGAGTTGGCCATTTTATAATGTACGTACAATTTTACACTAGCTTGCTTTGTGGAAGTAATCGGTCAAGTGCGTTCACCTGTTTGACCCACTCAAGTACTATCAAAACTCGAAAGTAATAAAGAAAATTTTTAGGAACGACACGAAGAATCACAAAGAAAAGATTTAAGAACATTTTAATCACGACAAGATCAATCTGACAGAATGACAGACACAATCTGCCTTTGAAATAATTGTTATTTAATTTCTAATTACTTCTGTACCACGCTATGAGGATTTTATTTCATAAGGTTACAAATGCTTAGATTAAAGATGAATTGAAAGAAAACTAATTTAAATAGATAAGCTCTTTAATTTATAACAATATTCTCTTATATAAAGAATAGCAGATATGGATAATGTAGATTGAAAGTCATTTCTACTCCGCATAGTAATTTTGAAACTTGAGAGGCAGGTTTCAGATCTCTCAATATAAAAACAAAGAAAATTTGTTTCACTTGTAGTGATAGGCCTTTTTGTTTCCATTGAAAGGAATTAGTTTTAGGTTTTTTTTTAAGAATCCTTAAAAAAATCCCAAAACTATCGATAAAAGCTAAGGCTAAGTATTTGTAGTCATTAAATTCACGCAATAGTGGCGACATCTGTGGTCACTTACAACTTAATATGAACATTTATTTTATTCCTTAGTAAGTTTTAAGTCCATACTCACATATTATTTTGCAAAAAAAATACCACAATAATTTATTATAGTTATTTCAATGAGACATTCATAGATCCAATCAGTAATCATTTCAAAAAGTATACATTTACAATATAAACTATATTATGTTTTAATTCTTTATAAAAAAACAATACACTTATAATAAAACAAACAATTTTGTACAAATGTAAGTAACACATAAGCTATAATCTACTACTTTTCATACACAAATATATAAAAAAAGTAAAATCACGAATACGATTAGGTATATAGATTCGAGTTTTTACAGTAAGAGCTGCGCAAGCGCTTTTGTGCGAAAGAGACAAGATATTCGCGCTTTGAATCCTCTCAGCTGGCCAATGCACCCATTTCTGCTTCCAAAGATAACGTGTTTCTATACTTCAAATACACCAGAAATTTCTTTTGCACCAACGAAAGTTATTAAAGACCTTTTTGGTGTCTCCACACGTGTTCCTTACGACTTTTCCGTATTGGTAAAAGTTGATTGGTGGGAGTCGGTCCGACGTGTGCTGGTTCGTGACCGTGACAGTGGTGAAGGAACCTCACTTCGAATGAATTCTCTTTCGTTGTTGTTTAAAATATAAAAATATATAACATCCGTGATAAGTGGCAATATAGTGCATAATAGACAGTACGATTAATTTTTTTACTTAAACATAGTGTTTTTAGTGTCACATATAACTTGTTTGGGTGCGCTGACCCTCGGAAAGGATCTAAAAGCAGAGTTCGCGGATTTCTCTTTCCTCGATACGTATCGGATTTTTGGTGAGAGCAGCAAAATGGATTCTTGTAGTGTTTTTGTGCTGTAAGTAAAACTTTCATATTCAACGTTCGTTATTTATTTTTTTCTATGTTCTTTTAATTCGTTTTTCTTATGTCTACTGTCCTATTTTGTTTCTTTTTGATATTTTAAATTAATGAGTAGTAAAAGAAAATTGAATACATTCCATCAATTCTGAAAATCGTGACTCTCCTTGGTTTTTATTAATGTTCAGTTTAATATAGATTTATTGAATTATTAGCATTGCATTCATTAACGAAATATTGATCAATATTCAAGTGTTTTTTTAAATAAAACATGTCATACCTACTTTAAACATTATTAAAACGACATTTATTCCAATTTACGTGGTAATTCTCGATACAAGATCGTTTATGTAGTTTGAAGGTGGATTCAAAAATCATATCAATAATAGATGGAATAGAATATCGCTAGCATAATCTCTAATATTATACTACTATCTAGACTATTGCTGCTTAAATACAGCCGTATCAATCGACAGCTGGTTTTTGCCATCTTCACAAGTGAGGCGTATTTCAGTAATCTACATCGATTATGGCTCGTAAATTCATCATCCTCTTGTTCTTGATTAAATTGATATAAAAATAATTGTATACAAAGTAAAATGTATAAATCAAAAGAAAAGAAAAATAAATTTATGTATATATCTATTCCATTAGGAATAGAGAGAGAGAGAGAATAAGTTCATATATGAATAGGCATGTAAATTTTGCTTCTAACTAATAATGTTAAAAATATGTCACAGATAATATAGATATGTGTTTATATATATATATATATATATATATATATATATATATATATATATATATATATATATATATATATATATATATATATATATATATATATATATATATATATATATATATGTATGTACACACATCTGTGAATTGCGGTAAAGGAAGGAGACCTACGTTTTGTGTTTGCGGTTGTGCGTTCTCATTCCTTATTACGGAAAGGATACATGAGGAGACCTGTGTATAATATAAAGCATATTTATTATGAATGAAACTTTTTGTTCGTTCCTTTAATCTTGAGGATCGTGGCACACGATGTCCTGGCGCAAATTGCTTGATCTACGCTCTCTAATAGATATTGCATTATAGATCTTCTGGCTCCTTATGATTTGGCTATAGTATAGTAAGTCGCAAAGAATAATCGAGGAAGTCGCTCAGAGGCCATCCATAAATTACGTCACATTATTAAGGGGGGAAAGAAGGTGCCAACAAATCAAAATCTGACATTGAGTGACAAGAACTGGATGATTATTTACCTTTGTGGAATAAATATTTAAAATCCATATATGTATTTACTCCGATGCGGGGATCGAACCCGCCACCATTGATTCCGTGGGCGACAATTAAACGTCTGGCACCACCTGCATAAATTTAAATTGCTAATTCTCCAAACTCAAAACTTCATGTCTGGCAAAAGGCTAGGGGGGCCCTGAAATGATGAAATTAATGTAACGTAATGTATGGCTGGCCCCTTATCTGAGATGTTTACTTGTACGTACGCAAAATATCTCTCTTTAACGAAAAATTTATATCGATTCGATAAAGGATAATAACGAAGATGAGAACGATTGATATAATCTTTACACGCGTATTTATTATCTCTGGTAAATAATTGTTTTAAGGAATACCATTGTTACAGAATAATGAAGAAGTTAATGTTGATGTTTTTAATTTATACGGGTCAAAATTCATTAAATGTGCTCTTTAGTTACCGCCACAGCATAGAGCCAACGCATTTTTCCCAATGGGTGTTGTATAGGTCGGTCAATGGCAGATTTAAGTTTTCAAATTTAAATAATAAAAAAAAACTACAAAGGATATAAAAATAAATTCGATAACTTTTACGAAGAAAAAAATGAAATCGGTTTTTTAAAACTTATGTCGTCTAAATGTTGACCGTGAAAAGGTAGACCTATTTCCAAGGTAAACTCTCCTTTAACAGTTTACCTTGAAAATAGATCTACCTTAAAATATGCTACCTAGCCCGATCTTCGGAAAATGGATTTATGTCAATAGTCCGTAGTCCCAGGATAAAGTCAAATTCATGATGTGTATCTGAAGCTCAACTCAAATAAATAGAGCTCTTACTACTTTAAATCAGGTGACACAAAACTTACTACTTTAAATCAGGCCACACAAAACTTGCTACTTTAAATCAGGTGCTACAAAACTTCCTACTTTAAATCAAGTGACACAAAACTTGCTACTTTATATCAGGTGACACAAAACTTACTACTTTAAATCAAGTAACACAAAACTTCATTCACGCAAAATAATATTTAGAAGTATGTCTCATACCGGAAAATCTTGAATTTATCTAGCTAATTGTGCCAAGGCAAACTGGCTTGATCGCTGGACTTCTAGGTTAGAGCTTTCACGTTTAAGCGTGAACAACATTTATCTAAATAGTGCTTACACTGAGAAAAGATTATTTTTTTTTGGTTTTTTCATAATTTTCATATCGACGCAAAAAAGCGAAAAGGCTGTAAACGACACTGATGTCAGAATTTTTAGTGCAAATTCGGAATCAGAAAAAAATACTGCGTCGAATGGCCTGTCTAATAGCTTTACGATCAATTCATTTTGCGATATCTTACGTTTTCGCTTTTTTGCATTGATATGATTAATTGATCTTGACTGACTGACGACAAATTGGCTTGGCTGGCTACAATCGTTGTTATTTAAGACAAACAAAATATTATTGTATCTTACGCGAGCATGCAATTCAGTAACTAGATTTTAAATTGAAACGTTGTTATAAGAAAGGAGAGATATTCAGATGGCATCGTTTAATATTCATAGGAATTTTTCCCATCAAAGCGTTCCTCGTCGATTTCTAATATTGTCATAAATATGTATAGAGGTTACGGCACTTGGAAACCGCACATGGGGAATATCATATATGTAGTTAGATCTGTACAATGCTACCAGTGATCATCCGGCGGCAAAATAAGGTTATCAACCTTAACAACAACTTTCATACAACGTTTATTCTACCTTGTTTGATACATATCGTAACGCGAGTTTTCCGTAGAGGTAGGCAGAGACCACAGATCTCCATCTGCTACGCTCTCTGCATACTTTCCTTCAATATCAATATCAGCCCGCGGCAGTCCACTGCTGGACATAGGCCTCACCCAAGGCGCGCCACCTAGCCCGATCTTCGGCTACACGCATCCAGTCTCTGCCAGCCGCCTTGCGCAGATCGTCGCTCCATCTAGCAGGAGGGCGTCCCACACTACGTTTGCCGAGTCGCGGTCTCCACTCCAGCACTTGTCTAGTCCAATGATCGTGTCCAGCCCATTGCCACTTCAGTCTGCTAACTTGATGAGCTATATCGGTGACTGTGGTCCTTCGGCGAATTTCTTCATTTCGAATTCTATCCACCAGAGAAACCCCGAGCATAGCTCTCTCCATAGCCCTCTGAGCGACTTTGAGCTTGGCGAGGAGACGGACTGTCAGTGTCCACGTCTCGGCACCGTAAGAGAGTACGGGCAGGACACATTGGTTGAAGACTTTTGTCTTAAGACTTTGTGGTATGGGTGACGAGAAGACTTGACGGAATTTCCTGAACTTCGATCGATCGTGGTCGGTTCTGGCTCAATATAGTGGTTTACCATTATTTTAGTTTTATCCAAATTCATATATGGACAGTCAAAAGTCTTACTAAGATCCGCGACAAGCAAAACAATAACAGAAAATGAACAATGTGTGTTTTTCTATTGGATTAAGTGGATTTATTTGGAACTTAAACCAAAAACTTACCGAAAATCGGCCATCAATTCTCCACCCACCAACCACTTTACACAACACCAAACATACATTATCACTTTTCCATCTTGTAAACGACACGTGTCTCGCCTCAACACAAGGTATCTTAAGGTATAATAGACTCTACGGAAGACAACCGAAAAGTAGATCTTAGCTAAGTAAGACTCTTGACTGTCCATATAGTGATGGATTTCCGCAAAGTAACGCCTGATTCCATTAATAATCCAAATTCATAGCCAGACCGACCAGTCTGGAGGACTCATTTAGGCCGTTCAGCATTGCTTGTAGTTCTTGCAGCGATTCTGCCAAGATTACGATATCATTGGCAAAGCGCAAGTGTGAGATGTGCTCACCGTTTACGTTTATGCCACGTCCTTTCTTTCCTTGCTTCCTCCAAACTCATCACTCTCCTCTTGCAAGCTCATGTTAAGGGTTCTCTTAATCTGGCCTTTTCTAAAAACTTCGGCAATATAGTGAAGGTGTGTTTTCCATGGTCTTCCCCTAGGTGTGTTTTCCTTGGACCCTCCATCCACAACCGCAACGTAAACTTCTTTTGCCAGTCGTCTCATGTCGTTCATCCATCCATTCTGTGTGTCCAGACCATTTATGCGTCCTTTTAATTACGGTTGAAAACGTATCGTGCCAGATCTATCACTGTATTACTTATATGTTAAAATAACAAACGATTTATTTATACAGAGAATATATAATTATTAATACAGAGAAAATTAAAATATACATATGTATATTATTTTTAATAAAGCAATAAGAGTACACGCTCTAATATGAGAATTTTTTTATTACGTGCCTTCCATGTGCTTTGTATTTTAATAAAAAATAATAGTATATGAACTTTGTTTTCTTTTGTATTCAGTCTTTATTAAAGTGTTTTGCTAACAGAGTAAGCCTTTTGTACATATTATTTTTATATTACATTTCTAATATAGCTTGATTATTTCGATTTGCTCTTTTCTTTTCTTTGATGGCAATTAGTAATAACTATTATGCTAGTATCAAGTGAAAAACAATAATATGTCACTAGTCAGCTTGTTACGTTATTATGTGGATTGTTAGAATTTTTACTTAGCTAAGAGCCGCGACAAACAAACTAAAATAGAAAATTAATAATCTGTGTTTTTATGCTGGATGAAGTGGATTTACAGGGAACTTAATCTAAATCTTACCGAAAAACGGCCGTCAGCAACTCTCCACCTACCTACCACTATCCACAACACCAAATACATACTACCACTTTTCCCCGGAAACCAACCGTTAAGGTCTTCCGTAGAGTCTACTATACCTGATGATGCCTCGTGTTGAGGCAAAAGACGTGTCGTTTGCAAAGTGGAAAAGTGGTAGTGTGTGTTTGATGTTGTGGATAGTGGTTGGTAGATAGGGGTGACTATTTTTGTTTGTTTGTCGCGGATCTTAGCTAACTAAAAACTCTAACTGTCCACATAGTAATGGATTTCCGCAAAGTAACGCCTGACTCCATTAATCATTGTTACGTTATGTCTTGACAAAATGGTGGCTATTTTACTAAAACCTTCTATGGACTTTTTCAGTCAACTTAAAAAGTCACGATACACGCATTTATTTTATATCACTTCACTTATACGCTTTAATCGAACTATATTGTATAATACGCCACCACAATTAAACAATATAACTGATAATAATATAAAATTATAAAAATGAAATAAAAACACAATTTCACTGATGTTAGTTGGCGGGAAAAGTCTATCCAAGAGTTGCACCCATCAAGTTTTTGGTGTTTGTGTACTAATATTAATTTTCCCAAAATTAAAACTAAACTTTTTTATACAATTTTTTATTTATATACAACCCATAATGTTCAACTGGGCAAGAACCTCCTAATGATAAAATTGGACTCACAGTCTTACATCATAAGTGCCATCCCTATCAATTGAGCTAAAATCATTGTAAAAATGCGCGGGATGCGAAACACAAACGCGCATATAAGTTGGACTCAATATATTACGTTTTATATTATAAAACATGATTTGCACGTAAAATTATGCCGGCTAGATCGAGCGCGGGCGACGGCCATTAAGGTATCTGACGCAGTGTTGCCAACCTGAAAGATGGCGCTAACCATACCAGGAAGGTAAGATTATCATACCTTTTTTTTTTTTTACGTGGGGAAATCCGTTACGGATACCCTGCCGCCCTAGGGGGGACGGCGAGTTATGTCGGACTCCGCGTGCGCGTCTACCGACTAAAACCCCACGACGGCCGCCATCGGCACCAAGGAAGAGTCCCGGGATCTCTTAAAGAACTGCTTCTGCCGGGGCTCCTCCGGCGCCTGGCTCACTAAGCCCGTCTCGAGGGTTGCGTGAGTTCGCTACCCCCGACACCCTCGCGGTGCTTAACCGGTTGTTCCTGCCATAGGGAACCACCGTCCTCCTTAAGGCCGCTTGATGAGCACTGAGGGCCCCCACCCCCGAGTGCCCACGACCTCAAAGGCCCCGCTTACGGTGGGGGAACACCAACTACTGCAGGGCCGCGACGAGGCGCGCGGGGACCGCGCTGGCGTCGTCTACGGGCGGGATCCGCTCTCTCGCGATCCCGCTCGGCAGCCTCCTTCTGGGACATGACGGTCTCGCAGAAGGTGGCTACGGCCCTCCACGCCGTATCCCCGCACAGCATCGCCGACACGACTGCTGGCAGGGAGAGACTCTCTCCGATCCGGCCGATCAGGACCCGTCGCTCTGGTTCCCAAGCTGGGCACACCGCGAGCGTGTGCTCTGCGGAGTCCTGCGTCCCTTCGTCGCAGTGGAAGCACTGCGCCGTCGCCTCGCGTCCGATCTTACACAGATAATCACCGAAACAACCGTGCCCGGTGATTATCTGTGTGAGTCTGTAGGTGAGCCTGCCCCCCTGCCTCTCCATCCATTCTTAAGATTATCATACCTGACGAAAAATTATCATACATGTTAAAATAACATAAAAAAGCATAAGTTATTAATAAAATACACGAACTTATATTGCGCCCAATTGGCTCAGTGGCGTGGCCCCACCCACGGAGTCAATGGTCAAACGATCATCGCATCGGTATAAATACATGTATGGCCCACAGATATTTATTCCGAGTCTGGTAACCCCGCCAATCCTCATTGGACAAGCGCGGTGGGTTAAAGCTCGTTCCTCCAGAAATAGAGAGGCCCGTCCTCAGCAGTGGAACATATGATGGACTGTGGAAATATTGCGCCGGACACGTAATTATTCGAATTTTATGATCTTTACACGCGTGCACCGAGTAGTAAGTAGATGACGCGAAAATTTGTGCTATTCAAAAAATTTACGAAAATTAATCGTTTCAAATTTAATTAGGCAATTATTACATTTATTCATAAACATATTAAAATATAATTTCAACACTGTGTGGCTCTATGTCGTTGTTGAAAGGGAGCTTTTCAACAACGACACAACATACTATCTAAACATTGATTTCGTTCAAAATATTGCTCGCCGACGCAAATGTACGATAATATTTGCGTTACGACCCGCGCCGACGAGGCAATTTCTATTGGTGGATACAATTCAACACCTTGACTTTGATTTAAAACGAGTTAGTTAAGTCGTTATAATTGTTTGTTTTCTTTATTTTATTCTATATTGGTGTAGGTATAATAAATAAAAATACGTATACCATTAAATCCTATATTTTATTGAAGCAATGGTCTGTATAAGCGATGAGAACAGCATAAATTGCATTTATTTGCTCTCAAACACAAAACTGTGCCAAATAATATCAACCAATACAAGTAATGTAGCCAAATACATTGGATATCTTATTCGATACATCGCCCCACTTGGCATCGATTCTAAGATGACAATTTTCTCGATTCCTCAATTTAAATGCTTATGCCGCCAATGGGTATATATGGATGTATGCGTATGTATGTGTGTGTCAGTATGAATGTCGTCACTGTGGTCCGCGATCTGATCACGTTGGTTCTTGCTGAAAACAAGCTCTTATAGAACGCCTGGCATATGCTGAGCAAGAACCATTTCATGACACTTGTTAGATTAAAATTATTTTCTTTTTGTTGTGTTTATTTATTTGTAAATTATAATATTAATAAGGTTTTAATTTTAGTTATTGTAAAAAAAGGTGTCATAAATAAAGTTTTTTTTTTTTGTATTCCTATTTCTTTCTATTTCAATGTGTTTTAAGTACGCATCGTACATACATATATTTTGGTAATTAATATTAATAACAATTTTGCTAGCCGATTCGGCTACACTGACCTTTTCTGTAAAGTGCTAGGGATTTCAACTGCGCAGTTGATTGAAATGCTATTTTTATAGTAGAGTGGGCAAACGAGAATGCAAATCACTTGGTGGGATGTGATCACCGCCGCCAATAGACAACGCCGGAAGTGTTACGAACTGGCCTTTCGTGGTCTTAGCAAACTGAAGCGGCAATATCTTCTATTTAGTTGAATATTAATCTAGTACAGTTCATTAATGGAGTCAGGCGTTACTTTGCGGAAATCCATCACTATAAGGACAGTCAAAAGTTTTACTTAGCTAATATCCGCGACAAGCAAAACAATAACAGAAACTTAATAATGTGTGTTTTTCCGTTTGTTTCGTGTTTGGCGTTGTGTATAGTGGTTGGTGGGTGTAGAGTTGATGGCCGATTTTCGGTAAGTTTTTGGTTTAAGTTCCAAATAAATCCACTAAACCCAACGGAAAAACACACATTATTAATTTTCTGTTATTGTTTTGCTTGTCGCGGATATTAGCTAAGTAAAACTTTTGACTGTCCTTCTAGTACAGTTCGTTATTATGTATCTTCTATCCACGTTTTACCATTTTGTAGAAGTATCTACTTTCAGCGGTGTTTCTGAACTGAAATGTCGTTGGGGGTCTTCGAAAAACAAGAGTGGATATGGACACGCCCTATGGCGAGAAGCAACTAACGGAGAGCCATTTTGCTACGATGAATGTGGAATGGATGAAAAGTGGATGAGTGTGGAGGAAGGTATGACGGGATCGTAGCGTTTGTTTTTTTATAATTTTTACTATATATTTAACAAATTTTGTTAGTATAAGGATATTAAAAATTTATAAAGCATCGAGGAGTCGCCATGTTTCCCCAACTTTTAGAATACAGACTAGATCTATGGCGTCAGAGAATTTTGTCTAGCATTGCTTTGATTTATTTTTTATGTAACGTGTGCAGTGGAAATATCAATGATATGCAGCCTACTTCGGATTCGGGTACTACAGGTAGGCGGTGTATTTATTTATTTTTGCAAATAAATGCGAATGCGGCTTGAATGGTGGGTAGTGGAAGATCACGGAAAACGTACCTTGACCACTTGAACTTGACTTGAAGTTTTTAAGAAAGACCAGGTCAAGAGTGGCCTTAACCGTTGGGCTGGCATAAGAAGAGTAATAAATGTGGAGGAAGCAAGGAAACTATGGCGAGATCGTAGCAGATGGAGTTCTGTGGTCGCTGCCTACCCCTACGGGAGACAGGCGTGACGATACGTATGTATGTATGTAGATATCTACGGGCGGCGTTGATTGCTTTCCATCAGGTGACGACACTCATTACCATCCTATCCCATAAAAAAGGTTGAGAATCATCATTCTACAAAACAAGATAAATAATAGCCAATTGACTTAGTAATTAGAATCGTTGACTTCTGACGCAAGCGTTCATTCAGGTTCAAATCCCGAACGAAACTAATATGAAATCGAAGCAATAAATAATTATTAGGCCTCTAGATGTGTTTTATTTATACCATGAAAACACTGTGGCTGACGTGTGGTGAAAATTCAACAGTTTTCAACTCACATTTTTTTTAAAGAAGACTAGCAATAGTTTTAATATGACTAGAATAGTTCTAGCAATGGTTTAAAATGGCCTTCGACCTGGTCTTGGTCGACACAAATATGCCACAACTATGCACACTCCAATCACTCTCCCATTCGCACAAGGTGAGCGAGCATACGAAGGTGATGCGCCTTGATTTCGTTCGTACGTTCGACTCGTCAACGAGTTTCGGCTTTTTTTTACAGCCTACATATGTCACATTTCTGGATGCTGCCCTCTTAATTTCTGAAGGAATAGACGTTGAACACACGTTTGTTCGAGGCAGATTGGCTAAGCATTCAGATACGATAAAAATAACTGTGGGCCACACATATATTTATCCCGATGAGGGAATTGGACCCATGATTATTGCCTCCGAAAGCAGTAGCTTAATAACTGGAGTAGTCAGGTCGTCATCGTGGATTATCATAATTTACCATCCGATGGAAAAAAATAGAAACCAATTTTTTGCTATTGAGAAATTCATGAGGAATATGTACTAGGTATATCATGTTCTCTTGCAAATGACATCGCTTTACAAACCTAATGACCTATAAAAACGCCCTCCGCATCCACTTGGCTATATAAGAGGGCGCAGTTCAACCATAATGGCACGTATTACGTATAATAAAGGTGTTACCGTTTGTCCAAAACTGTTATTACCTCGAGATTTTGTGGTTAAAGTGGTAAGCGATCTTTTACAATAAGCCACATTGTAAAAGATCGCTATTCAAGCATTTCTTTGCGCGGATTCATTGCAAAGATGGAATGTCAAAAATTACTTTGCTTATATTCCCCGAAAAATAGGGAAAATTAATGATTCATTGATCAGAAGAGTCAATCGTTACTTTGCGAAAATTAATTATTGTGATGGACAATTAGAATTTTACTTATCTTAGATCCCCGAAATACAAACAAAACTGAAAAATAGTATTGTGTGATTACTATTATAAAAGTGGAAGTAATAGAATAACTAGGTAGTCAACACACACACCAATAAATATACACACACATACATATAAAATTAAATTTATTTTAGTAATTTATATAAATTTACACTTTCCGAACATATTTTCTCAATTACCCGAGTTGGCAGAAAAAATATATGAAAATATTGTCAAATTGCAATATATATTTTATGTTCTTTGCAAAATAGCCTAAAAAAATGTATAAAATCACAAAAACAAAATCCTACAAGTGACGGTGACGTGGTTCGCCACCCGTCACATCCTGATTCTCACGAGGGCGAGAAGCGACCAATGGAGAGCCGTTTCTCTGCGATGAATGCTAGCGGATGTAGCTCTGTGGTCTCTGCCAACCCCTGCGGGGGATAGGTGTGAATATATAAAAAAAAATTCCTACAAGTACCTAGTTATGGCCTCAAAACCTCGACTGTAAATGTCAAATAAAAAAAATTGAATTTGTTTCGCTAATATAAATAAAAAAAGCGAAACGTCCGGATAATTCCAGCGATGTTTTTCAATTACAGTTGAATACAAATAGCACAGTGGGTTTGTTAAGGTCATTCCGCAAATGAACTACGTAGACTTTTCTACAAAACAAACTCGACAACCTGAAGCCAGTTAATTTATTTTGCATTTTTATTTAAATTTTCCTTCTGCCACTGTATTTTAGCGAGAAAACAATTTAATTTAACATTTATTCTGTATGTATTGGCATCAAATTTTGCTTGTGTACAACTGTAAACATCATGAGTCAGTCCTACTTCATAGTTAAGTGACAAGTCCTGAAATATTCCATGCCCACTTTACATACAAATCATTGACATTAATATCATAGAGATGTTTGTATATTAATTATACCATCGTTAGCTTGCGTTCTCCCTCAAAGCGCTAGCTAACCCGTTCTTCGTCAAGCCCTAAGGTTCTCAAACTTATTTCGTCTACAACCCCCTTTGAGACTCAATTATTTGAAGTGGTAGAGCCACGCTGCAGACGAATACTTTGTCAAGAATGACATATTATTTGTCTGTAGCATGAATGGGCCGGCTCGCCCGGGGGAGTACTACACTGCCGCAGAAAACCGGCGTCTGAGTGATAGCTTAGCTACTGCGCTTCGTTGCGCGTGAATGGTTGAGTTCCGGAGGCCCATCCTCCCGGCCGGCAACGTTTCTGCATTGCTTATGGCACTGCGGATGTCCATGGATGACGTTGATTGCTTTCCATCAGGTGACACGGCTGCTCGTTAGCCTTCTTATCCCCTAAAAAAGTATATCGCATCTTAAAAATACCAATAGAAAGGAACTTTAATTTCATTATACATAGAGTACCATATGAATCTTTCACTATTTCAAAATTCAAACTTATATTCTAACTATAAAGAGCAATCGTAACACAAATTTATATTATTAAGAAAATATTCATATATATATTCACGCCTATCCCCCGCAGGGGTTGGCAGAGACCACAGACCTCCATCCGCTGCCATTCATCGCAGCGAAACGGCTCGTCATTGGTCGCTTTTCGCCCTCGTGAGATTCAGTGACGTGACGGGTGGCGAACCACGTCGCCGTCATTTTTTAAGAAAAGCTAATGAAATCAAATGAAAAAATCCGATATTAATCCGTTTTTTTACCCTCTCTCCCCTAATGTTTTAACACTTCACCAATTTTTTCGGGGCCTTGGGGGGGTTGTGTGGAAAACTAGCATTGGTTATGTATGTAACATAACCAATGCTACTTTTGCACATAACCAGGAGACGATCGTATTTTAGTTTGACTCAGGCGCTGAGGAACCGCAAATGCAGTTACATAGACCTCAAAAAAAGCAATGAAGAGTTACGAGGAGCACAAGTTAGCCAGTAACAGTCCATAACTGCGAGGAGAAGGCTTGTGGCATCTGATATACGTAGTCGACGACCAACAGAGGCCCCCAAGTTACTCCGTGAGCACCGGATTATTCGATTGAGTTTCGCCAGAAATTCCCTTTCTTTTTACATAACAGAAATCCTTTGTCAACACGCGAAAATGCCATTTATCGTTGTCCACTTTTCTGGCTATGTAGAAAAGCTTTGAATTTGGAATTAACTTTTTTTCATACCCAGACTCTTTATTAAGTGCCTGTAACATAGTTTGGCTATTAAAACCTCTTTAGCATTAAATTAATACCAATAATGTTGAAAAATCACAACCTGCCGTTGTTTTTGCAAAGGAGTATATATATGATCAAATTTTAACTCGTTAATAAATTTATATACGAGAAAAAAATCTCTTATATAAGGTATTTAGCAGGATATTAATTTAGGAATAAATACTGCCTGTAATGAACCGTGTATATCGCTGGAAAAAAAGTTGGAATTGATTTTAAAAAAAAAATTCATATTACTTGTTTCATATCTTCGTACGAACCAAAATGCTGCAAACAGCAACTTCGTGTGATTTTGATGAACAACGATCAAGATATAACTTTTAATTCAGATCATTCACACGCTATCTTTCTCTGTGTAAGCAATATAATATTGGAAATCGCTAACAGCCATATAGCCATTGACGATTCAATAACGTGGACAAGTGAAAGGTGATTTTCGGCGAGCGATGAAGCCACGGTACCGGAATGTAAAGAACGAAAGTGAACTTGAAGGAAAAAGTTGATAAGTCATTTGTATACACGTCAATTTTGTTGCATCTTATGATTATTTGGATCGGTGGTTAGAGTATGTGACTTCTGAGCTTTTAGGTTCCACTGTAAAAAATTAAATTTCAAACACCCAAATCAGTAGGTCTCTGTGTGTATTTATTTCAAAAAGAAGACTAGCAATCTTTTTAATAATACTAAATTCCTGTTAACCGTTCCAACTACGCTAAAAATGTAATGGTTCATCAATAACCCAGTAAAACTTACGACGTTCAGATCGTAAGGCCGAATCGGCTTACCGTCTGAGCTATTGTTGCTTGAAATATTATCTGTAATTGTATTATAATAAAAAATGAACTTCGTTCGTTCCTTCGTTGTTCAAGTGATCTAATAGTATTAAATATGGTTTACATCTCGCCTGTTTCCGTAGGGGTAGACAGAGACCATAGATCTCCATCCGCTACGATCCCGGCACGCTAGCTTCCTCCCCACTTATCTATATTTTCATCTATCCTTCCTCTCCTCTATGGACTTTTTCCGTAGGGGTAGGTACCTCAAAAGTAATGTCTACGAAATAAATACAACGACCATCCCAGCACTAGAAGAAAATATCATCCGCGAAGTTAAAGGCTTCCCGACATCACGCTAGATTCCAAGGGTGTGCCCGATGTGGCGATCAAAGTTACATCCTTTGTAGCCTATTAATATATTTTTTTTATGGGATGGAGGGGGTGTCACCTGATGGAAAGCAATCAGCGCCGCCCATAGACATCCCCAGCACCATAGGCAGTGCGGAAGCGTTGCCGACCTTTAAGGAAAGTGACATTATGGGTTTGGGAGGGGGAACGGGAGTGGGAGGGGTAATGAAAGTGGGAGGGGGAGGGTGAAGGGCCTCCGGAACTCAGACCGCTCACCGGACGAAGCGCGGTAGCTAAGCTACTACTCAGACGCCGGTTTTCTGCGGGAGTGTGGTACTTCCCCGGGCGAGCCGGCCCATTCATGCTACAGACAAATAATATGCCATTCTTGACAAAGTATTCGTCTGCAGCGTGGCTCTACCACTTTGGATTATTTTTGAAATCCTAATTTTTCACCGATCACCATTATTAGCAAATTTATGTAGGTACCTACTGACCGCATAAAATTAATTTATTCCTTATATTGGACCAACTCATATATTTAAAAATAGCTTCTACTTAACATGCTAACAACAGAAACAAAATAAAAACACTGACACTAATAGGCGTAGAATTTTACAAGTGTATACTGGCAACATTCAAAGATGCCAAACATACAAAGTCGATGTGAACCATTAAACACGCTAAACCGACTCGAAACGTACCAAAGAGGTAATAAAATTTGCACAAACAAATAGTTAGCCTCCTTTTTATACAACCAATTTCTTTCTAACATCCTAGTTGTGATATTGTGGAATTTCGAAGCCTACGAGGTCATTGACATCGTATATATACATTATCGCATGATACAGCCGTAAGTGTCCACTTGTGTACATTAACTTTACATTTCCTCAAAATTAAAGGGCATTGCCGTAATCCTATACTTGCCGAGTTGGGATTGTACCTGAGTACATACAAGAAGTCGTAGTATAGAGCTAAATGTTGGAAGTTTTATATTTTAATGCTAGCAATATTATAAAAAAAGAATACATCAAGGAGAACGCAATCTCTGTCATTTTTTCGCATCGCTGGCTGTTTAGAAAATGCGTGAGTTCAGTCAGTTAATTTCGTCGGTATTAATTTTTTTATTCAGCCAAGACACAGGGAATCGTAGACGAGCTAAAAGTGTATAAAGTTTTGTTTTTTTGTCACTGGCAGTATAATAAAAAAACAACTATAAGTCAAGTGGAACGCAGTCACTGTCATAGTTAGTTTAGAAAATGCGTGAGTTTAGTCAATTTCATTGGTATTAATTTTTTTATTCAACCTAGACACAGGGAATTGTAGATGGGCTAAAAGTGTAAAAAGTTTTGTTTTTTTATTACTAGCAGTATAATAAAAAAAATTATAAGTCAAGTGGAACGCAGTCACTGTCATAGTTAGTTTAGAAAATGCGTGAGTTTAGTCAATTTCATTGGTATTAATTTTTTTATTCAACCAAGACACAGGGAATCGTAGATGGGCTAAAAGTGTATAAAGTTTTGTTTTTTTATTACTGGCAGTATAATAAAAAAAATTATAAGTCAAGTGGAACGCAGTCACTGTCAGTGTGTGTTAGTTAAGAAAATGCGTGAGTTTAGTCAATTTCATTGGGATTATTTTTTTTTATTCAACCAAGACACAGGGAATCGTAGATGGGCTAAAAGTGTAAAAAGTTTTGTTTTTATATTACTGGCAGTGTAATTAAAAAGAAACAATAAGTCAATTAGAACGCAGTCGCTGTCATAGCTAGTTTAGAAAATGCGTGAGTCAAGTCAATTTCATCGGTATTATTTTTTTTATTTAAGTAAGACACAGGAAATCGTAGATAGGCTAAAAGTGTAAAAAATTTTGTTTTTTTATTACTGGCAGTGTAATTAAAAAAACAATAAGTCAAATAGAACGCAGTCGCTGTCATAGCTAGTTTAGAAAATACGTAAGTTTAGTCAATTTCATCGGTATTAATTTTTTTATTTAAGTAAGACAGGAAATCGTAGATGGGCTAAAAGTGTAAAAATTTTTGTTTTTTTATTACTGGCAGTGTAATTAAAAAAACAATAAGTCAAATAGAACGCAGTCGCTGTCATAGCTAGTTTAGAAAATACGTGAGTTTAGTCAATTTCATCGGTATTAATTTTTTTATTTAAGTAAGACAGGAAATCGTAGATGGGCTAAAAGTGTAAGAAGTTTTGTTTTTTTATTACTGGCAGTGTAATTAAAAAAACAATAAGTCAAATAGAACGCAGTCGCTGTCATAGCTAGTTTAGAAAATGCGTGAGTTTAGTCAATTTTATCGGTATTAATTTTTTTGCGACAGCCTTACAAAAAATACTCTGTATTCTATTAAACGTGTCGCGAAAGTTGACGGCGACAGCTGCTTACACATAATGAGAATATAATGTCGCAGTTAATATGTCGTTCATATCAAACAAATAAACGACTGGAACCAACCATAAATAGAAAAATGGCCGTTATAAATCTAATATTGATTACATTAAACGCTCAAATTTTATTATTGTCTAATATTAAGTTAAGTTTGTTATCAGTATAGTTATATATCGTAATACGCGTGCAATGAATACGCTGGCTTTGTTACATACTGATTTATTGAGCGGTATTTACATAAATACATATTTTCACGCCTGTCTTCCGTAGGGGTAGGCAGGGACCACAGATCTCCATCTGCTACGATCTCGGCACAATTGCCTTGCTTCCTCCACACGAATTACTCTCCTCACGCAAGCCCGCCGAGTAAAGGTACTCTCAACCTGACCTTTCTTAAAAACTTTAGCAATTTGGTCAAGGTATGTTTTCCGTGATCTTTCCCTACCAACCCTTCCATCCACTTTACCACAGACATTGTAAATACTAAAAGTAATTGCAACGTTCTGATTCCCACGACGGCGAGAAGCGACGAACGGAGAGCCTTTTGCTCATGTATGTGTGTATGTAAAAGCTATCTACATATACAACATCCCTCCCTCTTATAGAATAACAACACGGATATATACTAAACATTTTTTCTAGTGGTAGAGCCACGCTGCAGACGAACACTTTGTCAATTATGGCATATTATTTGTCGTTAGCATGAATGGGTCGGCTCGCCCGGGGAAGTACCACACTCCCGCAGAAAACCGGCGTCTGAGTGGTAGCTTGTCTACCGCGCTTCGTACGGTAAGCGGTCTGAGTACCGGAGGCCCAACACCCTCCCCTTCCCACAACCCCTCCGATTCTCATTCCCACTCCCACTCCTCCTCCGATTATTTACTCCACCCCACTCACTCCCATAATTTCACTTTCCTTTAAAGTCGGCAACGCTTCCGCACTGCCTATGGCGTTGCAGATGTCTATGGGCGGCGTTGGTTGCTTTCCATCAGGTAACACGCCTGCTCGTTTGCCTTCCTATGCCATAAAAAAATAACATATAATATCAAACTAAATGTATCATATACAATAATTTTAATGTAAGCAGCAGGTGTAGTTTCTATGCCCCAGGGCCTTACATGGGGTCCGGGCATAGAAACGACTTGAAGTTGCTTTAAGGTGCCTTAAACTGTCATTGTTTGTTATAGTTTCTGTAAATGAAGCAAGGTAACATGTCCCTCTTTCTAGCTTGCACAAAATAATGTTAGGTAATGTCACATTATAAAAACCGACAACCATTGAAGTAGATAAAGTGTGGAGTAGAGACCGCGTCTTAGCAAATATAGTGCGAACCGCCCTCTGGACTAATGAAGCGACGTTGTGCGAAGAGCGACTGGCAAGAAATGAATATGAGTAGAAAAAGATCCACCTAGGGCGAGAGGCCTATGTGACTTGTGTCTTCTATCATTCCTTCAGGTGTTAGCTGATTGATAATCAATTTTAGTCTTTATTGCAAATGAAGCAAAACAGATAATGCTGTCCAGTTTCTTGTTAAACTCTCTTAAAGCGAATTCACGTCATTATTGATGATTGCACCAAATGACTACCACATTTCTTAGCAACGACGACGCGTAGAAACCACACGTTGACTAATGTACTTTTAAATATTGTTAATCACCCACCTTTCTCCCATACATTCATACAATACAAAACATCGGTGTATAACAATCAGAAATACATAATAACTAGAAAGCAGTAGCAGTACGTCGGTTCGGATTATATTACTCTTCTTAGTAATATTCAAATTTAAAATGAAAAAGAAATAAGTTGTGATAAAACAAAAGCATTAGTTCGACTGATGTGTCTTGAATAGACATGTCACCTGTCCGGCACAAAACATTCAAATATACAATATATTGAGATATAAAATGTAAAGTGAAAAGAGTGATAAATTATAATATGAATAAGATATAAACGTATTATATAAATTTACAATGAAACGCAAGAACAAATTAATATCATTTTGAAAAAAAATATTTGAAGAAGCCCCCTAAAGATCCCGTATGTCGCTGTAAGCAGTACGGCTGGCTCGCCACAGTACCTACTGCATCGAACGTCAAGACAAACTCTGGGTCTGTACCTACGTAGACCCAGAGTTTGTCTTGACGTTCGATGCGAGAGTCCGCCACTGATCACGATGTTGGGCTGCTTCTCGCCAATTGCCTGCTCTAAGTTCGCTTAGGTCAGCGATTGCTGCGTGGGTATTTAGGACGAATGTTATTTGCTCTTTTTTAAACCTCACTCGTAACACAAACTTATGATCACTAATAAGTTTGTAGCGGACTCCACAATTTAGACAAAGACATCACCAGTTGAAATTATACAATATAATTCGAATATTACGAACCTTAAGAATGGCACGATGTATAATAAAATCAAGACCGTAATTTTGATTGTATGTTTTTTTTTATGGGATAGGAAGGCAAACGAGCAGGCCACCCATCCCATCGCGCTACCCATCCACAGTGCAATAGGCAGTGCAGAAGCGTTGCCGGTCTTGATAGAAAGGGTCATTATGGGACGGGAGAGGGGCAGGGGCAGGGGTTTTGGGCCTCCGGAACTCAAGCGCTCACCGGATGAAGCAAGTTAGCTAAGCTACCACTCAAACGCCGGTTTTCTGCGGGAGTGTGGTAATTTATCGGGCGAGCCGGTCCATTCATGCTACAGACAAACAATATGCCATTCTTGACAAAGTATTCGTATGTAGCGTGGCTCTACTACTTTGAAATTATGTATTGATGCTTCCATTGTCTTGATTGATAAATGCCTTTACTATCCAAGCCGATTGTCCCGGCACCCTATGGAGTAAATGATCCTCAACAAATTGTCAATTTAGCGCATCATTGTTCACAGTTTTCGGGATGCGTAATGTTCCAAGAGATAAACCTGCCGTACCGTTTAAAGATTTATTTTATTTTGTTCCATTGTATTTTAGTATATATTTTCTGTTCTTTTTTATCTATTCCGACATTTGGATCGTTGTGTGAGATATTTTGAATATATATACATACATACATATCGTCACGCCTGTCTCCCGTAGGGGTAGGCAGAGACCACAGATCTCTATCCGCTACGATCCCGGCACGTCTTCCTTGCTTCCGCCACACTCATCAATCCTTTCACTCACATTCATCGTAGCGAAACGGCTCTCGTACCTTCCATAACTACCGGACAGGCGGCTAGGCAAAGATACTTCCTTATCTTTTGACGACTTTATATTATTATAATTAACTTGACACTGGCATAAAAATTATGATTGATTGCTCTCAAAGAAAAAAAAAACGTAGGTATTATAAAACATATATGCCACTGATTATTTCATTCGATCTATGTTTTTAATAGTCGACGCAATTTAATACAGATTCAAAACAACCATCAAAACCAATTAGAAACAGAGTTGCATTTACCAATCCACGTTCAGCAGATGGAGCAAAAAAAAACAAGCATGCTTCGCTGTAAGCATTTACCAAACGCTGGGAATGAAAATATAAATTTAACATTTTTAAAGGAGCGAACGGAAATTCGACTCATCCACTTTTTTTATTATTTTTTTAAACTCGTCGTTATAGTCAATTGGGCTATTTTTCTTCATTATAAAAACGGTAAATATTTTAACGGTAAGTTAAAATGAAGTACTTGATTTATTATAAAATAACATTTCAACGGGCATATTTCGAATATTTAAAGACTGTTAAGAAAAAATCTTTTTACAAATAAATTTGTTCGAAATTTTATTTTTGTTGGTTAATGTCATGGGACCTGAAAATCACAGCAATTCCTGCATCGGAATAAGTATTTATATAGCCTTAATGTATTTATTCTTGTCTATTTGTATGTATCGAAAAAAAATTGTATTATTAAAATTCATTGTCAATGCCAAGGAGAAGACGAAACCTATCTATCTTTATGACGAGTTGTTCGATACTGAGATTCAGCGGCCGGAATCATTCCGGACAAACATTAATGACAAATAAAACCATTCAATGACAAATACAAACATTTGATGATAAATACAACCATTCAGTGACAAATACAAGCATTCAATGACAAATACAAGCATTCAATGACAAATACAAACATTCAATGACAAATACAAGCATTCAATGACAAATACAAGCATTCAATGACAAATACAAGCATTCAATGACAAATACAAGCATTCAATAACAAATACCAGCATTCAATGACAAATACAAGCATTCAATGACATCTACAAGCATTAAATACAAATACAAGCATTCAATGTCAAATACAAGCATTCAATGACATCTACAAGCATTAAATACAAATACAAGCATTCAATGACAAATACATACATTTAATGACAAATACAAGCATTAAATAGAAATACAAGCATTCAATGACAAATACAAGCATTCAATAACAAATACACGCGTTCAGATGCAAGCATATCAATTTGGAAATACCGCTGATGGCAGTTTTACAGAGTTATTTATGTACGTGGAAAAAACGCAGCGTACTGGATCGCCACTCATACAGATGCTTGCGATGTTTGAAAGCTAACACGTGTTCGTTAATTCGCCAACAGCCAAACGGACCATTACGTGAAACGAAACAACATTACACTTTCACTCGGGCCGCACGCTAAAACAGAATAGCTATCCACATCCGCATAGGTTTCATTAAGGCGAAGCTATAAATATTTAATTACACTAACTATTGAACTTGAGTGTTTGCTCGAATAAAACACATCAAAAATACAAGAGGCTGAAACAAAGAAAGTGTGCCAGGATCGTAGCAGATGGAGGTCTGTGGACTCTGTCGACCCCTACGGGAAAGCGTGATCTTCTTTAAGTAAAAATACATATACAACGTATTTAAAATGAAAACTAACCAAACTTGCGATTGTGCAAAAATATTAATGTATCAATCATGCAAGCAGGGGTGGCCAACTCGATTCGCCCTAAGATGTAACTTTTACTAACTAGACTCTGCTATTTATCAATTACATAATGAGTATTTATTTATAAATTTAGTAATGAATCGTGTATGCTTAAATGAAGTTTTAAAATGGTAAATACATAAATATTTAAGTACTAAATTTTATTTTATTATTATAAAATTGAAAACAACAAAATTGATTTTTCTTAGTACATAAAGATTTTAATTCTCTTTACCTTTCAACAATCGACTGGAGCGATTCTCAACGTTTTTTCGTCATCGACGCACTAACATATTTACATGCAAACTTTTTGATAGATGAAGTGAAGATAGGTATAGATCATTTTATGAAGTTATACATTTATAATGTGGGATTCACTCTGACGAATCTCAACTCGTAACCCTAATCGACGTAATCCTGATTCGTTTAAATGAGAGCGACGTGGTTCACCACCCGTCACGTCCGATTCCCAACGCTACGATGAATGTGAGAGGAAGGACGGATGAAAAGATAGATGAGTGTCAAGGAAACAAGGAAGGTGTGTGGGGATCGTAGCAGATGGAGATCTGTGGTCTCTGCCTAACCCTACAGGGAGACAAGCGTGACCATATGTATGTATGTGTATATTTATGATCTATGCTGACGCAATAAAAAAATACGATAGTACTTTTATTGCGTCAGAACATAACATACAAACACATAAAGTAAAAAATAGATCCAAAAATCGTTTTCTCGTATCATCTATCGTATTTTTAAACTTCGCGACATACATGCTCGCGACACACCAATGTGTCGCGACACAGTGGTTGAGAACCGCTGGATTAAACTAATCGACCAATTTTTCGTCTATTCATACTTTCTAGATCTCTCATCATCATGATCAAGGGATTACAGCCGCGGGTGGGCCTTAGCCTGGTCCAGTAAATTTTTCCAGTCGGATCTTCGTTTGGCTTTTTCCCTCCAGCCCATCACACCGATTGTCCTTAAGTCGTCCTCGATTCCATCTAGCCATCTAGCCATCTGAGCGACGAGCAGGCATTTGGGTACTCTAGCCTCGTCCATCCTTACCACGTGCCCAGCCCAACGAAGGCGTCCAATCTTAATAGTTTTGATGACATTCGGCTCATCGTACAGCTCATATAGCTCGTGCTTGTAAAGAGTACGCCATCGCTCATTTTCCATCAAAGGACCAAAGATTCACCTTAATTCTAGATCTCTATAAATATTATTATTAATTATTTATACAATATAAAGTAACATATACATATGTAGGTACTTTCATCCAAAGTTATAAACATAATAATAAATGGTTCTGACTTAAACTCATTTTGTATTCGGATGAAAGGTTGTTACCCCTGGGAGAGATGCTGCCGTCTCAAAACTAAGTACCTCAGTAATAGAGATTACTTGCCTCATACATACGACCATGCTTCCCTCGCCTCCAAGGTGCTGTAAGAGCAACAGAACGCTTGATTAAAATTCCAAGGCCGATTTGCATACAGTATTTCTAAGCCTTACATACAGTAAGTGTTCAATGAACTTCTGTCTCTCTCTCTGGTCGATCCTTCATGTCTGAATATCTCAATCACTTCCAGACTTCGCCCAGCGGTTCGTTAGGCTCTTCCATTTATTGCGGTCGGCAGCCAATCGTACCACTTTCACGAAACTGGAGGGTTTGTTCTGCTTCAGTTGGAAACCCCTCAACATTTGCACAGATAATCAATTTCTCCAAGTTTTCATCTTGACTGCAGATAATGTGTCCGAAATAACTGAGCATACGGCGTCAGCATATCGTCAGTGAACTCAATCTCATACTCTATAAGAAAAGATAAGCACGAAAGCAAACAAGTCATTTGATACCATAAACACTTATGTGCGTAACATTCAACACTAAAGTCACTGCAAATGCGTTGCTTACCTTAGGGTAAGATGTGAATAATGGAAGGGAAATACGAGTGTCAGGTCAACAGAACAAGTAATATATAAAAAATTAATATAAGTAGAAGAAAAAAAAAGGAAAAAGTGTAAGGAACCCGAGCGTGTGGCAGATTTCCGATGCGGTGGACGGACCAGATGAAGATCGCTCTCAATAGCGCTCTACATAAGCATCAAGAAGGCAGCCGTGAGCGATTTATATAGGCGTCTCGTTGAACAGGCCACAACTATTAATAACGACCACGACTGCTCTGCTAAGAGCTTGACAACATAGAAGAAGAATATAATAAAAATTTAAAGTCAATTTCTACTACTAATTAAATTTCATTAATGAAATAATATTTGAAATAACTATATCAACATCAAATGTTATCCACTACAAGTTTAAAAGAATGTATTTGAACTGGAGTGGCTGAATAAAAAAAGTGTTTATTAACGATTAAAAATTTGAACAAGATAAATGTACGTTGCGATTAAATGTACACCTCCTTTACAAAAAAACGAGCGGTTGGGTTTTTTCTACATTATTGGTAATAATTTAGTTCTAAAAAGGTTTTAATAGACAAACTATATTACTGGCACTTAATAAAGAGTCTGGGTATGAAAAAAAGTTAATTCCAAATTCCGAAAAAATATTATAATTTGCTTATTCAAAGTATAAATTGAGTAGATTTATAATTTCGTACTTCATTGATTTTATTCACGCCTCTGTATTAACAGTTCGTTTAAATGTAAATCCCGTTTTATCCCTCGTAAGAGAACGAGATTTTAACGCCTGAAGTATTACTTTACACTCAATTTTATGGTACCGTAATTGATTCTTGGATATCTTTAACGACATCGTCAAGGAAACGATCTATCGTAAGCAATTGTCATTGTACCGCATACAAGTCTTGAAATATTAACACAAAAAATTACTAATTCTAACATAACAAGCAATGGTACTCTAGCAAAGCGATATGATAGCTTCGTTCAAATCATTTTAACGCAGTGATACGGCATAATTTGTGAAATTGTATAATGGATGCTAAGGGGATATTTTTAATATATCTATATACATATGCCATCATATCGTGGGCCTAATTATGAGAACTCGTAAGTTCATATGAGTAAATTTTATGGGAACAACAAGAAACTTACTTTCTTACATAGTTTGAGAAATTTTAATCCATACTTCATCACCTTGACTTCAAAACGAGGTATTTTTAGGAAACTACGAAGTGTTCCATGGGATACGCTTTGAGATTAACTGTTATATGACATCAAAAGTGAGAAAAGAAATTTTTTTTGGTTAATTATTTTCTCCTTAAGGGAAATTGTTTTAAACATCATCAACTATGACAATTAACTTAAAATGTCACCCACTGTTGAAGCTGTACGCATGTCTCTAATATCTGACCACGTTGGTTCTTGCTGAAAACCAGCGCCAGGTACTCCAATAGAACGCCTGGCATATGCTGAGCAAGAACTATTCTATAACACTTGTAGATTAAAATTATTTTCTTTTTGTTTTGTTAAGTCATACATTATATATTACATTATAATATTAAGGTTTTAATTTTAGAAATTTAATAAGAAAATGTGTTATAAATAAAGTTTTTTTCTATTTCTTATACATAGGTGTATCAGTTATTAAGACGTTGGGCAGAAAAGTCATATCCTAACGGTATAGCCTCTCCAATCGTCTGTCTCTTTCAATTTCTACTATTAGTTCACTCTCTTTATATATATATGTGTGTGTGTGTGTGTGTGTGTGCGTGCGTGCGTGCGTGCGTGCGTGCGTGCGTGCGTGCGTGCGTGTCTGTGTGTCTGTGTGTCTGTGTGTCTGTGTGTCTGTGTGTCTGTGTGTGTCTGTGTGTGTCTGTGTGTGTCTGTGTGTGTCTGTGTGTGTCTGTGTGTCTGTGTGTGTGTGTGTGTGTGTATATAAATTTTCAATCGTTAATAAAATACTTTTTATTCATACACTCAAATTTAAATACTTTTCCTTTTAAACTTTTTTTTCAAATATGAATTATTTAATTCAACTTAACTAATTAATTATAGTTTTATATGGGAGGTAAAAAAATCTAATAAGAAATATAATACCCTCAGTGGCGTAACGTGTATATCGCTGGAAAAAAGTATGGCTTTAATTTCTATTCTATTTATATAACTAGCTTTTTATTCAGAATGGATACAGAGTATTCTAAAACTTTCGTTTACTCCCCCCACCCCTCTTAAAAGTCAGCAATGACCTCGTAAAATCTCAGCGTGGAGACGTCGACCCCCACACGTCAGCTGCCGAAATTTTAACAACTTAATATATCGCAAACTTATTACAATTAAATTGCGTCCAAACTCCAGTAAGCTGTAGGCAGATGAAACTTTGTATAACTTTCAACTTTCATGCGTATGGATAATTTCTTTTTGGGTTTACTCTTTAGCTTGTTATGAGTATTTATTTGCTGGCATGAATTTTGCGAAGCCTATTTCTAATTTTAAAAGACAATAAAACGATTACTGAAAATAATAATAAATCTTAAATATTAATGTAGAATGATTTGTTACTAAAGTGGTTTGTGTCTTAAGTGATTTATATCTAAAGTGAAATGTAATGAAGAAAATTATAATCGATTGACTACAAATTGAGTTTGATCCCAATCGCCACGCTCACAATTCTCAAGACGAATACTGGTGAAGGTCCTCCTGCGATTTTAAATCAATAACAGTAAACTTACATACGTTTCCGAGTCAGTGGTCGAGGTTCGATTTCCGCATTACAACAATATGGACTACAGCTATTAATTATCTGTCTAAGTCATAGTCTCGATGCCCCGCAAATCTACTTTGGACATACATGGCTGATTAATATATATTCCTCCAGAAATGAGAAAGCTATATGTCCTACAGTATACGACATATGAGCTGGTAAAAAGCGAACAAATTTGTCAAACAAGCTTTTTTATATAATATACTGTATGACCTATCTTAATGTAGGGCTGTGAGGCCTAGACACTGATCCGCAAGGAGAAGAACGAATTATTGGTTACGGAACGGAAAATCTTGCAAAAGATCCTCGACCCTAAACGGAGGCCGGATGGAAGCTGGAGAGACCTAAAGAATGCCGAAATCGAATATCCTGTGACGATGCCAACATAACAGGAGACAAAGCCGCATAGACTGTGTTGGCTCGGTCGCCTGAAGAGAATGAGAGAGGATCATGCGGTCGAAAGGGCAATATCGTCCATTTGGCCGCCCTAGGAATAGATGAGCGATGCAGTGACTGATCTGAGCGAGCTTCGGGCAGACAATTGGTGAGAGGCAGCCCAACATTGTGATCAGTTGCGGGTTCTTGTATCGGTGCCCAAGACACACTATAAGTCTTTGTGCCAGCGAAGTAGGTAACGGATTTGAATCCAAAATTTTTGACGTATAGTTGAACTTGAGTCAACCGGTCAACGATTTTACAAAAAGAAAGATGCTAATTAATAAAAAAGAAACTTTGCACCCGCCACCCATGCATTCAAGGCCACTGTGCTAAGTCAATATGCATGAACTCTCTCTTTTCTCCCATTTAACATGTAGACAGTCAAAAGTTTTACTTAGCTAAGATCCGCGACAAGCAAAACAACAACAGAAAATTAATAATATGTGTTTTTCCGTTGGGTTTAGTGGATTTATTTGGAACTTAAACCAAAAACTTACCGAAAATCGGCCATCAACTCTCCACCCACGGTCCACTGTCCATATAGTGATGGATTTCCGCAAAGTAACGCCTGACTCCATTAATAATCCCATTTAACACTAATATACTCAAACAAATGTGTCCCTAATTGGTATGAGAAACATACTAACAAGCTACTTACGTATAATACGAAAAATTTTTGATTTTTAATCTGTATTTTTTTTTTGTTTTGTCACGTATTTTTCATGCGCATTTGTTTTGTGCCTTTATGATAATCTGTGTAAAGCCTATTTTGGCAAAAATGTTTTAACAATTATTTGTCAATCTTTAGTTCACTAAGAAAACTGTTGAATTTCTTTTCTTTTTCTTTGATGGCAATTAGTCATAACTATTATGCCAGTGGCAAGTAAAATATAATAATATCCAATCTCTTAAAATGTAACAAATCAGCTTATCACGTTACGACTTGATAAAATGGTGGCCATTTTACCAAAACCTTCTATGGACTTTTTCAGTTAACCTAAAAAGTTACGACATTTATTTCATATCACTTCACTTGTATAGCTTAATCGAACTATATTGCATAATACGCCACCACAATTAAACAATATAACTGATAATAATATAATATTACGAAAATGAAATAAAAACACAACGTCGCTGATGAAAGTTGGCGGGAAATGTCAGCTTTTGAAATAATAAATAAATAAATAAATATTTTGGGTTGAAATTGTCAACGATTGATTTGATAAAATTTGCGAATTCAGTTTGAAAAATAATATTGCATGTTTATAAAATAATACAAAAGCATAAAATATTTTTTCTAAATTCCAGCCAAAAATGGCCTTATCAAAAACAAATAACCTATTTACTAAATCCTAAAATAATATTCTTCCTAAAAAATGGTCGTCGAACAAAACGTCACAATAGCACAAAACGTGAAACACGCAACATTACTTTTCTAAAACATCTTCATCACGTGTTCCCGGCGGATAACCAAACTCGGAATAAATGTGTAAGCCATAAATATACTTATTTCGATGAAGGGATCGAACTCTCAACCAATGATTCTTGTTATATCTTGTGATTGTTAGCCCAAACCCAGAAGGTGTAGAAAGCAGTGCGTCATAGCATGCCACTAACTAATTTACATTCGACGACATCATGCATGGATCGCTTTTACCTGGACGTTGTCCAAATCAGAAGCTTAGGCGGTCAATGGAGCTATTAGTAGGTGTAATTATAAACAAATAGATACTCGATTATTGAAAAAAAATATTAATTATAACGTAATATTTAATAAACAATGCAAATTATTTAGAATTATATATTTATCAATAATTTATAATCTTTTTACGGCGTGTTTTTAATCGGTACTACATATTGACCTCGAATAATACTCTAGAATAGTTAGCACTTCGCGCGTTCTACCCTCTATCTCGAAAATGGTTCAGGATATAAAAAAAATGTTTATACAAAAGTTGTGGAGAATTTAATCCTGTACAATATTTATAGTAAATACAAATAGCGTAAAACCCCTTAGGAAACGAAATAATTGTAATAAATGAGTAAAAAATCGTTTTTTTGACCTATGACCTTAGAATTTCTGTAGTCGCGCACACCTTACGATAAGTAGGTTTTGAGACAAGTTTTAGGAGTTTTTTTTTATGGTATAGAAATGCAAACGAACAGACGTGTCTCCTGATGGAAAGCAATCATCGCCGCCCATAGACTTCCTTAGCGCCATAGGTAGTGCGGAAGCGTTGCCGACCTTTAAAGAAAGTATTATGGGAGTGGGGGGTAGAGGGAGGGGCAGGGTGTTGGGCCTCCAGAACTTGGCCGCTCACCGTACGAAACGCGGTAGCTAAGCTACCACTCAGACGCCGGTTTTCTGCGGGAGTGTGGTACTTCCCCGAACGTACCGGCCCATTCATGCTACAGACAAATATTATGCCATTCTTGACAAAGTATTCGGCTGCAGCGTGGCTCTACCATTATTGGCTCAAAATAAAGGTTTTTACAAGTTTACCTATAGCTGACTATCTCTCATTCTGAGATTCTTGCCCTCATTTGACTTATTTGTCTAGACTAAATAGCGTTTAATGTGTTCAGTGACTGTTTTTTAAAGTCGTCTTTGTTTTTCCTTGTTCCGCTTATGTCTCGCGCCATAATCAACGGCTTCCAAGCGAAAGTGACATGGCGCTGGACTGCATACAGATTCCTGTTTTAAATTAATACTTCTTATGAATATAATAGTATATGTCGTAATGGAGTGTAAATATTCCCTCGTACTAATTATTATTCTTAGCAAACTACTTTCACTTGCAGCTGTCCCTCTCTGTTTGTTTTTATTTAACATTAGTTCAGGTAACAGCTCGACATGAGTGTTTTTATATGGCAGAACAGGCAAACGAGCATGCTGGTCACCTAGTGGTAAGTGATCACCGCCGTCCATCAACATCCGCAACGCCGGAGGTTCCACAGAGTGGTGGTGCGTGGAAAGAAGTTTCGAGAGAAGCGCACCGTACTGGATCGCCACTCATCCAGATGGTGGGGATGAAACTTTTCTTTACGGCGAGTTGTGCGGAATTATTCCAAACAATGATAAAAGCGATAAAAAATGCTGAGAGACGTGATATCCCTCTGGGAGATTTATAAGAGATCTCTTACCCATATATATATCTGTCTCTATTAAATTACGTACAGGTGGATAACAAACTTCTCCGTAGAACAGCCGGGACTCCAATACAAATTTAATCATGGAAGCTTTCCTTTTGCATAGTGCCCTTGGAATCAAATTATAAATTGCACCTTATAACAAAGAAACGTGAAGTTGTTCTTCCCTGCTGTCCTTTACATGAAGGTAAACTTTAAGCTTTATCAGAGGGAAAAATCTAATCTGTGGAAAGTGGTTTTCCCCGTTAGGTTATGAAATGAAGGTCGAGCGGCTGGCGTTTTGTGTAAAATCAGTACTTTAGATAACGTTCTTGGGCAAAGAAAAGTTTATATGTACATTATAATAATAAATATAGATCCGCTATGGGAAAGATTTAAAAATGTTGTGTAATTCTTGTTGAACAGCCCATATATGTCCCACTGCTGAGCACAGGCCTCTGGAGGAACAGTCGTTAACCCACCATGCTTGTCCAATGCGGATTGTGCGGGGTTACCAGACTTTTTTTATATATTCACGCCTATCCCCCGCAGGGGTTGGCAGAAACCACAGAACTCCATCCGCTACCATTCATCGCAGCGAAACGGCTCTCCATTGGTCGCTTCTCGCCCTCGTGAGAATCAGGACGTGACGGGTGGCGAACCACGTCGCCGTCATTTTTCAACAATTAGGTATATTGAATTCGCCTTAGTGAATCACCCACCCACGAGTCGCAAGGGAGGATGGGGTTGACCCCAGCAGAGCCCTGCATGCTGTGGTAAGGCACCATAGTACCCGGGACGGTCGGCACGCTTGTGACGCTTGCTTGCGGCACGGCAGACCGTGGATTAGCAGAGAGGAAGGGAAAGAGAAGAGATAGAGAAGAAAGGAAAGGGCAGGAACGGAAATGCGGATTGGGGGGATATCAGACTCGGAATAAATATTTATAAATCCATATATATATATATTTATTCCGATGCGGGAATCGAAACTGTCCTTCTTGTTGTTGTTTTTAAAACGCATTCCAAATCTGCATAATGATTTGTAGTTCTTGTTGATTGATTTTAAAAAGTTTTATGAAATAATGGCGGGAAAAGTTCAACTTATATTTCTAATTAAATACATAAGATTTCCCCGTATCGTGGATGTCACATTAATTTGATATACTGCCACGTTTTTTAATAGGGAAACTCACTCGTAAACGTGTATTTATATATCTTTGTGGGAACGCCTCTCTTCTGCTGTCATTGTTAATAATAATTTTATCATGTGTAACAATACACATTACACGCAATATATTGTCATTATCCCGTCGTTACAAAAGACTACCTTCACGTTATCTTGATTTATTGCTTTAGCGTGTCTTTTTAACTTTGTGTCATTTTTTAAATGATTTACACAATGCCAAGTAATATAAAAACGCCAATTCCTACTTTTAGGTCCTGTTAAATAGCTTATATAAGTTAATTTTTCTCCCATATAAAATTAATTAATTAATTAAATTTAGGTTACGCATTAATATTGGAAAAATTGCAATAAAATCAACTGTCATCCACTACAAGTTTTAACCATTGAAAAGTTTGACAAGATATATATAAAATATATTTAAGCACAGTGTGATGTAATAGTAGGAATTGAATATTCTTTACATTGACAGATAGGACGACGCATGACGTTGAATTGATAAGTCTATAGAAACTTGAAATTTTGCGCTGAAATTTCAATATAATATTTTTTTAGTAAAAACGTTGCTCACCTACGTTTTTGAGAACGAATTTTTGATTTTATTATAATTAAATTTTCGCACCATAATATGTGATGTACAAAAATGGTTTAAATAATTAATATTTGTCAGTGGAAATGGGATGACAGTGGGAATTACTACATACCCATTTTCTTCTATCCAAAGCTAGCTCCTTAAATTCTTTTTACGTCACCAGAATTTAATTTGTAATATAATCTACGACTGTCTCTTTTTTTTTACTTTTAATTTTTCCCTCCGTGATATTCAAGAATTCTCAGTGTTGTAAGATTTACGGTTTCTCTCTAAGCCATCAAATATGTATTCACTGGTAACTTTTTCTTTCCAAGACACTTTAGAATCTTTCCCTCGGGACTTTAAATAGAAGATAAAGTTTATACAGAAAACTATAGCAAAACTATCTCGCGTATTTTCTTATTATATTTTTACGTAGCTAATAATTTAAAATATATAAAATACATTTGGTTATAGAAATTGAAATTGTAAGTCACTTGATAGCAAATGGTAATCACAGACATTCGCGACAGCTATCAAAAATATTGTATGCATCAACATAAGGAGAAATAAAATTGTACACAAAACATCACAAGTGATAAGTCGTTCCAGAGTGACATTATTCGCGGCACGTAATAGCGGATATATCACATGGTGTTGAAATCGCCAACCATCAAAGTGGTATATATGGTGGTGACTTTTAAAGCAGATACTCCATTGATGAAACTAGAATAAATAATAGAAACTAAATCTCTTGAGATTGAAGAATCCCTTGCAATTATTTTTATAATTTATTTGTTCAAATTTTATTTGATTATTTTATTTTATATACATATATATTCACACCTATCCCCTGGCATAGACCGCAGAGCTCCATCCGCTACCATTCATCGCAGCGAAACGGTTCTCCATTGGTCGATTTTCGCCGTCGTGAGAATCAGGACGTGACGGGTGGAGCGAACCACGTCGCCGTCATTTTCAACAAATTAGGTATATTAAATTCGTCTTAATGAATCCCACGAGCCGCAAGGAAGGATGAAGGTCATCCCCAGCAGAGCCCTGCATGCTGAGGTAAGGCACCATAGTACCCGGGACAGTCGGCACGCTTGCAACTAGGCTCGCCGACGACGGATGTATACTAGGCAGGCCTGTCCTGAGTCATTATTCAAATTTGGAATACATAGTACATTTATAAACACACATAAATAAGTACAAACATACATAATGTGTATAAATTAATACATACATATTATATACCGACCGCCATCTGTGACACGCTCGTATCGCGGTTATTTTGATTTGCTTACCATTTTGCGGTCAATTTTTTCCAAAGCTACTTTCTAACGATATTACGACCTCACGGCAGTCATAATTAATAATGCCACTAAATTACAGTTTCTCGATTTAAAATCGAATTAGTTTAAGCTTATTTATTTATATAGCTTATATATTTTATATTAGTCTTATTCGAAAAAAAAACTGGATCGAACAAGAACTGACGTGTGAACTGTGGAATGCTCGTGGCGAGTATATAAATGCCAGCAAGTGATGAAGCAAACATATTGTCACGCCTGTCTCCCGTAGGGGTAGGCAGAGACCACAGATCTCCATCTGCTACGATCTCGGCATACTTCCTTTGCTTCCTTCACACTCATTATTCTCCTCATGCAAGCCCACCGGTTAAGGGCACTCTTAGCCTGGCCCTTCTTAAAAACTTCAGCAATTTGGTCAAGTTACGTTTTCCGTGGTCTTTCTTTCTCTAGCGACCCTTCCATCCATATTCGCAACGAAACTTTCTCTTGCCAGTCGTCTTTCATCCATCCTCTATATATACCCAATGTTACTACTACCCTGTAAAAATCATGTGGATTTGGCTCCTACTTAGTGACTTTACTCATTTTTTTACATCTATTTGTTTTTATAATTTATTCTATTAATTTTAATTAAATTATAGTAAGAATAATTGTTGACTAAAATCGAATCGAAATTTAATTAATCAAACAAAATAATATTCATAACGAACAACAAAAGATACTTAATCAATCCACTAAATCAAAACATAAATTAATTAAAGGAATTTTGATTGATTTGGAAACGTGATCGCAGATTTATTAATTAAAATAATTCTACAGGCTCTTAAATACAGATACTTCTATATTCTTCGTGCGATTCGTAAACGATATAAAGCCTAGTCTACACGTACACGTTTTCTAAAATATAAATATAAAAATGACGGCGACGTGGTTCGTCACCCGTCACGTCCTGATTCCCACGAGGGCGAAAAGCGACTGACGGAGAGCCGTTTCGTTACGATAAATTAGAGACGAAGGATAGATTAAAAAGATGGATGA
Source organism: Baronia brevicornis (assembly GCA_031353405.1). Classification (NCBI taxonomy): domain Eukaryota; kingdom Metazoa; phylum Arthropoda; class Insecta; order Lepidoptera; family Papilionidae; genus Baronia; species Baronia brevicornis. The sequence continues at coordinate 100,022 of JASFAT010003873.1, read as the reverse complement.
GTATGGAGGAAGCAAGGAAGGTGTGCCGGGATTGTAGTGGATCTGTGGTCTCTGCCTACCCCTACGGAAAACAGACGTGACGATATGTATGTATGTATATACAATCTGTTATTATCATCTTTTAAAAGTCTAAATCCTTCCACAACTTGATATCTATTCTGAATTTTAACTTACTTATATCTAGTTTTTTAAGTTAAAATTCAGAAGAGATAGCCTTCTAGACAAGATAGAATCTCCACGCTGGTCAAGTAGATTTACTGAATGAAAAAATGTACATTGTAGTATTTTCTCTTATTTTTACCGTGACTATCATCTTTAGTTCTTTCATATAACGTTTCATCTTATCCATCTGGATGAGTAGGATTTCGCAGAACATTTTTCCCCGCACTACCTCTCAGAGGAACTAGCTGCCTTCAGCTGTATTTCCGAAAAGATACAACATTAGAACCTTCAAAAAACACAAGTTTCCGTAATGCGGATATTACATGCGTCTATGAAGGCTCTCTTAGGCTACTGCTTGCTTATAAACCTTCCTATTTCACAAAAGTAAACAAAAGTAAAAATATTTTATGATTTTTTTGCTTACTCTTGCTAACAATATTTAATGCCAGTTAGGCTTTATGATCTAGACTCAAGTGATTACTGTATCGAATTATAGTTTATTGTTGCTAGAGTTTATGACCTAGTTTTACGATCACTTTTCGTCTCCCAAACAATAAAAACCTAATGATATTAGATCATTGTGAATCAATCTACAGAGTAATTAATTACCCTCTGTATTCGAGAATAATAAAATGTGACATAATCCACAAAATAACTCCAAAGAGTTTAACTTAACACAAAAAGATCCCAAACTAACCCTTCTTGGTCAAACGTATAGCAGAACTTCCCTTGGTAGAACTAGGTTATAAGTCGAATGGTCAGTAACCGCATGCTTACTGATTATTTTATGCCAATATTAAAAGAACAGCCTTCACTTCACGCACACGGTTTCAACAAGATGGCGCCACGTATCACAATGCTAGAGAAACAATGGAACTTCTTCGTGATATCTTCCCTAGCAAATTAATAAGCCGTTTCGGCCATATCCCCTCACCGCCCAGCAGAAGAGCTGGGTGGCGAGGGGCGGAGGGGAGGGGAGGCGACGGCCTCACCCCTATGGACTTTTTTCTGTGGGTCTATCTCAAAAGTAAAGTTAATGAAACAAACCCAATGACTATCTCATCACTAAAGAAAAATATCGTCCACGGGAATAATAGTATCCCGATGGTACTACTTCAACGAATGGCACAGAACACCGTGGTTGGATTCCAAGAATGTGATCGTCATTGCGGTAAACATTTAGACGAAATAATTTTTAAAAATTTTAAACCCGCACTTCTCTTCATTAAAAATATTGAATTTTATTAATATCCTGCATAGATTTTTTTATTATATATCTTTGAAAACCTAACAGTGTCACCGAAGACCCACTATCAACAAATTTGTGTACTGACAATTATCAATCAATATCAGCCCGCGGCAGTCCACTGCTGGACATAGGCCTCACTAAAGGCACACCACCTAGCCCGATGTTGGGCTACACGCATCCAGTCTCTGCCAGTCGCCTTACGCAGATCGTCGCTCCATCTACCAGAGGTGCGTCCCACACTACTTTTGCCGAGTCGCGGTCTCCACTCCAGCGCTCGTCTACTCCAACGATTGTCGGTTCTCCGACAAACGTGTCCAGTTCAGTTCAGTCAGTATAAAACTACGTATTGACAGGATAAAGTTAATTTATTTATTATATTAGACAGGTCGTACATTTAAAACCAACATCTGCTTAACATGCTGACTACAGAAGTTCATTTTATTGATTTCCATCAGGCGACACGCTTGCTCGTTTGCCCTCCTATCCCATAAAAAAAAATAAACAGAAACAGAATTAAAACACTGGCAAGCATTGATGTAGAATTTCTTTAAATATATTAATATACTGACAATATTCAAAGATGCCGAAGTTACAAAGTCGATGTGGACCATCAATATACACTACTTCTATATCATCACTAACCTATGACAGTCGATGTGGATGTCGTACCATCAATATACACTACTTCTCTATCATTACTAACTTATGACAGACCATTGAGATATCGTTACGCAGGCCGATCGTCGGCTACAGCATTCAATCTTTTCCATTTGTCTTGCCCAGAACGTTACTCCATCGTGCTCAAGTTTGCTAACTCGTAAAGTTCTATTAATTATTTCTCTAACCAGTAGAAGTTACTAATTTTTCACACCTAATTTCTAACAGTCTCATCCTAGCCTTATATTATTTTCCATTATATTATATTCAAATTTCAACAATAATCACTTAAGATAAGAATCTCAATAGACATCGCTGTAAGAAGACAATAGATTGTTTTCAAATGTATTTCCAATCTTTTAAATACTTTTAGTAGTTAATATTTTTGTCATTCTGTTAAATCTCGCAAAAAACTTACTACAAAAGACGACTTAATTCGTTCGGTGAGCATCTCTTTCAATTTTTTTCTATTATTGCATCTTCTAAAGTTGTTATTTTATTTTTATTATAATACATCAATATGGCAGGCAGGATGAACTAAGCTCTCACTGCAGGGATTAGAAACAGACAGCACAAAATAGAGACCAGTGGAAAGAAGGAAGGCCTTTGCACTGGATACGACAGTACATACTAAAAAAATACAACAATTATATTGCTAATAATAAATTATTAGAATAAATTATTACATTAGACGACCGATTGGCTCAGTGGCGGGGCCCTCCGCCCGCGGAGTCAATGGTCGCGGGTTCGATTCCCGCATCGGAATAAATATTTATATGGATTTATAAATGTTTATTCCGCGTCTGGTAACCCCTCCAATCCGCATTTCCTTTCCTGCCCCTTCCTTTCTTCTCTATCCCTTCCCTTCCTCTCCGCCAATCCAATTGGTCTGCCGTGCCAATGGATGCGTGGCTAGGGGCGAGCCTAGTCGAAAGCGTGCCGATCGTCCCGGGGTCGGGCTCCCCCGGGGACTATGGTGCCTTACCTCAGCATGCAGGGCTCTGCTGGGGCTGACCTCCATCCTCCCTTGCGGCTCGTGGGATTCACTAAGACGAATTTAATATACCTAATTTGTCGAAAAATGACGGCGACGTGGTTCGCCACCCGTCACGTCCTGATTCTCACGAGGGCGAAAAGCGACCAATGACGAGCCGTTTCGCTGCGATGAATGGCAGCGGATGGAGCTCTGTGGTCTCTGCCAACCCCTGCAGGGGATAGGCGTGAAAATATAAATAAATAAAAAAAATTATTACATAAACAACTATAATAACTCTAATGGCTTATTAAGGGTTTTGTTCCATCGACGTAATACAGAAAAATCAGTAACAGAAAGCTTCTTCAGAGCTATAAATGTTTATAGATATTTTATCATGTTGACCCAGTTAGTTTCCGCTCGCTTACTACATTATGAGCATTGAAATATGACTTGATTACAAAGAACCACTCCTGTATTATTTTCTTATTACTTATATATAAGTACATCATACAACGACGCAAAAACTCTGTAAATGAGCAGATGTCAAAAAAATATTATTAATGGAGTCAGGCGTTACTTTGCGGAAATCCATCACTATATGGACAGTCAATAGTTTTAATTAGCTAAGATCCGCGACAAGCAAAACAATAACAGAAAATTAATAATGTGTGTTCTTCTGTTGGGTTAAGTGAATTTATTTGGAACTTAAAACCAAAAACTTACCAAAAATCAATCCATCTAGGTATATTACCATCAGGTATAGTAGACTCTACGGAAGACAACCGAAAAGGTTCCCTGAAGATGCCTCGTATTGGGGCGAAACACGTGTCGTTTACAAGATGGAAAAGTGATAATGTGTGTTTGGTGTTGTGTATAGTGGTTGGTGGGTGGAGAATTGATGGCCGATTTTCGGTAAGTTTTTGGTTTAAGTTCCAAATAAATCCACTTAACCCAACAGAAGAACACACATTATTAATTTTCTGTTTTATTGTTTTGCTTGTGCGCGCGGATCTTAGCTAATTAAAACTTTTGACTGTCCATATAAAAAAATATTGTTCCTTCTGGTTTACTGTTTCGAATGGTCTGACACTCACGGCTCTGTCAATAGAAAATTTTGTATAGCGTTGAAACTGACTGTTTTTGAGTGATCAGATACAACTTTTTTTTGGCTCTGGTGGTAAGTTTTCATTTTGCGGTTTATTACGTTTTCGCTTTTTGCATCGATAATAAATCCCTACCTATATGTAAATAAATAAATCCCTACCTCATTCAATAATAAATAAATAATATACCCCTAGGGGGTATGCCTTAGGGGTAATTTGTGGTGGTACACGCTGCAAACGAATACTTTGTCAAAAATGCCATATTATTTGTTTGTAGCATGAATGGCACGCCCGGGGAAGTACCACATTCCTGCAGAAAGCCTGCTTCTGAGTGATAGCATAGGTACCGCGCGGAAGGCCAAATTTTTTCTTGTTGGCCTAAGTAGGAATTGACATTATTTTTTCTATGTTACTTGTTTTGTGATTATAAATAATGAATAAATTAAATGATTACTTACCACCAAGCGACACACTTTTCATTTGTTTTTATAATATTTGTTTACTCCCATCGTGAAAATAAATGTAGTGAAACAGTTAACTAAAGCAACTGTTACGTTCAGAGAAATAATAGTTTTAAACGGTTCAGTTAATTCTACAGCGGGTGGAGTAGAAAGAAATACATAAATTCTTTGTTAATAACACTTGATATTGTTTCCACAAGCTGTTGCAGTGCCTCGTAGTGGTCTTAATTGTCTTAGAAAATATGCTCACTCTAAAATTAAAACACGAGTTTCGTGAAAACCAAGAAGGGTTTCGTCCTCGCCATTTGAATGAATGGCAATCCAGTACGGTGCGTTTCTTCCATAGTTTATTTCGACTCATCACTACTCTGTGGAACCAGTTACCTCCAGTAGTGTTTTCGAAAGAATACGACATTGGGACCTTCAAAAAAGAAGCCTACTAATTTCTTAAATACCACAAAGCTTCTGCAATGCCTTTGTTACTGCGGGATTTCTATGGACGGTCCTTTTATTTACTACTATAAGATTCTTTAATAAATGAGATTTATAAATAACTGTTATCCAAATAAAATACACTCCTTTGCAAAAAAACCGGGCGGTTTTGATTTTCTACATTATTGGTAATCATTTAGTTCTAAAGTTGTTTTAATAGCCAAACTATGTTACTGGCACCCAATAAAGAGTCTGGGTATGCAAAAAAGTTAATTCCAAATTCGAAGCTTTAGTTTTTAAAAAAAAAAATCTCTTTTTTAGTTTGTGACTTTTTACTTACTTTTCGCGGATTTGTTGTAAGAAGGTTATCAGACAACTAAAACTAACATCTAAATAAAAAAAAAGAAATTTCTAGTCTTCTAAGCTATAAAAATATTATATGGACAGTCAAAAGTTTTACTTAGCTAAGATCCGCGACAAGCAAAACAATAACAGAAAATTAACAATGTGTGTTTTTCCGTTGGGTTTAGTGGATTTATTTGGAACTTAAACCAAAAACTTACCGAAAATCGGCCATCAACTCTCCACCCACCAACCACTATACACAACGCCAAACACACACTATCACTTTTCCATCTTGTACACAAGATCTTGTGTACAAGATGGAAACACACGGCAAAACACATATTATTAATTTTCTGTTATTGTTTTGCTTGTCGCGGATCTTAGCTAAGTAAAACTTTTGACTGTCCATATAGTGATGGATTTCCGCAAGGTAACGCCTGACTCCATTAATAATATAAAAATATTATATTATCCATAGAAAAGCAAATGACTGTAAGGTGTCCGTTTTTTTTTTAAAAAAAAGAAGTTTATATATGTATCTTTTATTTGGATTAACTGTGATGATAGTGTAATCTCGTGCGATATTTCCACTAATTACTTGGACTCCATCTTGGGTAAGGGATTATACGGGTCTAGCTGTCGGCGGAGCATTAAGATTAAATGTTTGTATGACTGAAAACTTGTTATGAGGTATCAATTTTTTTTTAATATAAGTTTCTCATAGCAAGTCATTCAACTTCGGCAATTACATCAGCGTTCCCTAAGACATGTCACCTACTCTAATCTTCGGCTACACACATCTAGCTTTTGCCAGACGCCTTCGCAGATTGTCACTCCATATAGCTAGGAAACGTCCCACACTAGATACACCAAGACGCGCTACTCTAAGCTCCCTAATCCAGCCATCGACTACTCCGACAATTGTCGTGACTGGTTCTTCGACGGACTTATTCATTCTAAATTATTATATCATAAGAACATCTCTAATTATTCTCCTCTCCATAGACCTCCGAGAGACTAAGCTTGTGGAGTGATACTAGCACCGTAAGAGAGTAGCTTCAGGACACACTAGTCGAAGACTTTTGTTTTACGGCTTTTAGGTTTCAGTGACGCAAAGACCTGACAAAATATCTTAAACATTACCCAGCCCAACTGAATTCTTCTTCTGGTGATATGAAAGCTGCTTTTGGATTGTCTACTAATAGACAAAATGGAGATTTGAGTAGGTTTTTGAGAGATTTTTTATGGGATAGGAAGGCAAATGAGCAGGCGTGTCATCTGATGAAAAGCAATCAACGCCGCCCATGAACATCCGCAGTGCCATAGGCAGGCCGTTGCAGGCCTTTAAGGAAAGTGTCATGATGGAGGTAAGAGGGCGGGTTGGGCCTCCGGAACTCAACCAGTCACACAACACAACAACCACGAGGCGCGGCAGATAAGCTACCACTCAGATACCGGTTTTCTGCGGGAGTATGGTACTTCCCCGAGCGAGCATTCATGCTATAGGCAAATATTTCTCTTTGTAGCCATTCTTATGCTTAATCATAATATTCTTGACAAAGTATTCGTCTGCAGCGTGGCTATAGCACTACAAAATATCTTCTTAAGACTCGCCACAGTGCCAAAAAAAGAATTTGACTTTCATTCAATAGATATAAAATTAAATAAAGAGATCAATATACAACTTGTATACCTATATGGACAGTCAAAAGTTTTACTTAGCTAAGATCCGCGACAGCCAAAACAATAACAGAAAATTAATAATGTGTGTTTTTCGGTTGGGTAATAGTAGACTCTACGGAAGACAACCGAAAACTTACTTTTCGGTTGTCTTCCGTAGAGTCTACTATACCTGTTGCCTCGTGTTGGGGCGAACTACGTGTCGTTTACAAGATAGAAAAGCGATAATGTGTGTTTGGTGTTGTGTATAGTGGTTGGTGGGTGGAGAATTGATGGCCGATTTTCGGTAAGTTTTCGTTAAGTTCCAAATAAATTCACTTAACCCAACAGAAAAACACACATTATTAATTTTCTGTTATTGTTTTGCTTGTCGCGGATCTTAGCTAAGTAAAACTTTTGTCTGTCCATATAGTGATGGATTTCCGCAAAGTAACGCCTGACTCCATTAATAAACTTGTATACCGTAATAATATCTATAAAGTAGTTTAGCTTCAGATTCGTTCCCAATTGAATAACCTAGTAATGAAGCTGATAGCAAGGTCGCAAATCAAACGCCCTGATTTCTCACAACGCGATGCTTTTTGACTCAAATCTCCATAGAATATCAAAAAGATCGATGAGTTTCTTCATTGAATGTGCAAATTCTACGTTGTATGCTTAAGCTAATCGTAATATTGCCATTTGTAACAGAATTGGCTAAGTTTTATTTAATCTATATTAATGACATTAAAATAGAATATTTCGATTACTTCATCAATACAGCCATAACAACTCATTGTTGAAAATGGAGCTTCTACACAATCAAAGAGAATCTTGCCGTAATTTATTTATACATTTGGCGGACAGCTTGGAGACCGCAGATAGGTTTTTATGGGATAGGGAGGCAAACGAGGAAGCGTTCTCCTTATAAAAAAGAATCGACGCCGCCCATCTGCAATGTCGCATTTATACCGGGAAGGAAGTTATTAAAAATGCAAATAATGACATAAAACAGAAATGAAATGATACTTTATCATTTCATCTTCTTTATCATATCATTCTTCTATCTTTACGCATAAACTTAAGGTATTTTTATATGTATTCTGTACTGTTAACACTTCTGATTTTATTAGAAAAACTTTAGTAGACAATTCGGCTAGGATAATTTTATAAAATTAAAACATGTTGAAAATAATTGCAAAAATTTTCTTTGTTTCAGATTGCGTCAAATCTAAATCTGCAGCTGAAAAAAGAAGAGAAGTAATGAAGTTGGGTAAAGAAACAACTAAACATGGACACCATAAATGGGAAATCATATTACAGAATGCTTAGTAGGCAAAACTGTTGGAGGTTTGCCGATAAATGCATTATAATCATATTGTACATATTTATTCTTGTTATAAAATGTGATTGTCAAACCGTACTAATACAGTCAAGTCAATATGAGAGCACAACCAAAATAGATTTAAACAATGTAGATAATAATTTAGGAAGAAATCACTGCCATACTTGTAATAATAGTAATCGACTAACAGACCATAAAGAACAAAGTATTCTTGGAGCGAACAGTGAGGCTTTAAAAAATAATGAAACTAATGAAATTAAATCAGAAAGCTTAATGGAAGTAATAATTGACACTGTTAACTCTATCACGCAGAAATATGTTGATTTAAACAACACAGAGAATCAATTGGAAACTGAATTCGAAAAGACTTTAGATAATGTATTCAGTAAAGATAAATACGAAATTATAGAAGGTATTGAAATCAAACCGATAAAACCTAAATTAGAGGTAAATAAATCATCCGAAGAGGACGCGGAAAGCGGAGAGTTAAAAGATTCGAGATTAGAAAAAGGAGAAGGACGAGCGTTGTTTAGCAAATATACATACGAATATCGATTGTATCAAAAGGTTAAGGACTTCATCGATACTCATATACTCTCAATTAATATACCAAAAGCCGCTCGCTTAGTTGGATTCAGATGTAATTATGATTTGTATATATTATTAATTGTTTCTTATTTATTATCCACAGCTACATTAATTGTTACCATAAATATAATCATATTTATACAGTCAAACAATATACAATATTACACTAAAAACATAAAAGTATTTTATTTACGTTATCTGAAATTAAAAATCTTATTCATTATAAATGTATGAATGTCCAGATCTGTTTTTTGATTTTTAAATTACGATTAGTTTAGTATAAATGCAATTAGTTTACTTTAAATCTAATTAGTTTAATTTAAATCCAATTAGTTTAATTATATCCAATTAGTTTAGTTTAAATCCAATTAGTTTAGTTTAAATCCAATTAGTTTAGCTTAAATCCAGTTAGTTAAATCCTAAAAATATTTTCTGAATTACAGCATTTGGCTTGAAGAAATTGTTCCTACCGATTCTTATTGGAATGCAAGTCTTTAAGAGCATACTACTCGCCATGTTCCTGCCAAGCATCTTAGGAAGTTTCGGCAAAATACTCGGTAAAGGTAAGAGAAAGTTCGAACGTATTTTCCTTAACAACATTATATGTAAAACGATATTTCTCTCTTTTTACGTTCTGATATAGTAAGCTGACAAAATATCGACGCAAAAAAGTGAAAACGCTGTGAATGATTGTCGCAGATGTTAAAAAAAATATTGCATATTCGGGTCAGAAAAAATACTACGGCGAATGGTCTGGTCTCACAGCTTTATGTGGCCATATAGAAAAATTTGTACACCGTTGAAACTAACTGTTTTTGAGTGATCAGATTAGTTGTAGTAGATTGAATTTTTGCAGAAATCTTAATAGTTTTTTTGGCTCTGGTGGTAAGTTTTCATTTTGTGGTTTACTACTTTTCACTTTTATGCGTCTATATATCGTTATAAAATAATTCATATATATCATTAACTTAGAAAAACCGAGTTCTCTGTAGCATTTTTGATAATTAGCTTTTGTAGAGTTATAACTGCCGGAAACCCAAACTTGATCATTCTCTTATCTTACTCTCTTTTGGAACATAAAACATTATTTCGAAAATCATTAAGGCAGGTAGTTCAATACTCCTGGTTTAGCTATTATTTCTTTTATATTATTTAAATTATTTCTCGCTAAAACTCAAAAACAACTCGTTTCTACTACGACTCTATTTGAATATTTTTTTTTATTTCGTTGGCTCTAATACAGGAAAGATTTACGAATAATAAATATAGGGAAAACAAAGAAGAAAAGCGTGAAAGCTATATATATATATATATATATATATATATATATATATATATATATATATATATGCGTGTGTGTGTATCTATACCCTGACCGTGTTCGATCATGGTGACTGGCAAATCTAATGAGAGATTCGCTGGTATGCTCTCAAATGGCTAATCTCTTCTAGTTTGGCGTCGAGCTCTTGTATCCTTAGGATAAGGGTGTGAATGAAGGGAGGACAAGGTAGTATTACTACCCTATTTAGAAGGGGAAAGTCTTTGGATCAAATACAGTAAAATGCTACGACTTGACGTTGATTTGGCGAAGGTTTTGACTCTGATACTCTCTTAGTAAGACTGGCCTATTTGTACTTTTTCCTATACCACCATCATATATAAATATCAAAATAACTTTCAAGAGAATGTTTGAAGACATAAATGAGCAAATTATTAATGGATTATTAATGGAGTCAGGCGTTACTTTGCGGAAATCCATCACTATATGGACAGTCAAAAGTTTTACTTAGCTAAGATCCGCGACAAGCAAAACAATAACAGAAAATTAATAATGTGTGTTTTTTCGTTGAGTTAAGTGGATTTATAGATACCGAAAAGTCGGTTTTTCGGTTGTCTTCCGTAGAGTCTACTATACCTGAAGATGCCTCGTGTTGGGGCGAAACACGTGTCGTTTACAAGATGGAAAAGTGATAATGTGTGTTTGGTGTTGTGTATAGTGGTTAGTGGGTGGAAAATTGATGGCCGATTTTCGGTAAGTTTTTGATTTAAGTTCCAAATAAATCCACTTAACCCAACGGAAAAACACACATTATTAATTTTCTATTATTGTTTTGCTTGTCGCGAATCTTAGCTAAGTAAAACTTTTGACTGTCCATAAATGAGCAAATTATTCAGACATTAAAGGAACTCGGATTAACAGAATTTAACAGTCGCTTCGCCGGTTATTACTGAAAGCACTTTAATGCTGGTCGTAAACTGGTTAAATCTTCCCTTCATAACTCCCTAAAGTTCTAACTTCACGCATATTCTGTTAAGCACAGATTTACCACAGATTTAAGTGTATAAGTAGATAGATAGAAAATATTATAGGACTTCGATCGACCGACCGACCCGGGATCAGGCTCTCCCGGGTACTATAGTGCCTTACCTCAGCATGCGGGGCTCTGTTGTGGCTAACCTCCATCCTCCCTTGCGGCTCGTAGGATTCACTATGACGAACTTTTAATATACCTAATTTGTTAAAAAATGACGGCGACGTGGTTCGCCACCCGTCACTTTCTGATTCCCATGAGGGCGAGAAGCGACTAACGGAGAGCCGTTTCGCTACGATGAATGTGAGAGGAAGGATGGATGAAAAGATGGATTAGTGTGGAGGAAGCAAAGAAGGTGTGCCAAGATCGTAGCGGATGGAGATCTGTGGTCTCTGCCTACCCCTACGGGAAACAGGCGTGACGATATGTGCGTACGATATGTATGTATGACTTCGATCGAGGTGTAAGGGGGCTCAATCATATCGTGTTGGTTCTACGATAAACCTCACCTTACCGAGCTGATAAGGTTGATTATTTATAATTTAATAAATACAGATTAGTGGTAGAGCCACGCTGCAGACGAATGCTTTGTCAAGAATGGCATATTGTTTGTCTGTAACATGAATGGGCCAGCACGCCCGGGGGAGTACCACACTCCCGCAGAAAACCGGCGTCTGAGTGGTAGCTTAGCAACCGTGTTTCGTCGGGTGAGCGGTTGAGTTCCAGAGACCCTACCTCTTGACACTTTCCTTAAAGGCCGGCAACACTTCTGCACTGCCCATGGCACTGCGGATGTTTATGGGCGGCGTTGATTGCTTTCCATCAAGTGACATGCCTCCTCGTTTGCCTTCCCATCCCGTAAAAGAAATCCATTTTAAAATTTGGATATGGTATGTTAAAAACGGCTTCAGAATGTTTCGAAAATAAATTAAAAAATATATTTCCCTTTGAGCATTTTGTTCCTTTTGAATATTTCCTGTTTAAAAGAAAGTTTAATTATAAAATTGAGATGAGAATAGGACGCGGATGTTCAATATTTTATCTTGTTTTATGAGATAGGAAGGCAAACGAGCAAATGTGCCGCCTGATGAAAAGCAATTAACGTCGTTTTTTTTGTTTTTTAATTAACCTTTCATCGTTCGGAGCAACCATGGCGAATTGCAAAAAAAAAACACGTACCGAAGCAATATAATTAATACAGCCGTAACACTATTTCTGGAGAATGTCATATCTCTGACAAATTGCAGGTGGATTGAGGTGGGCAGATAGGTTTTAGTTTCTCAGGTATTAGAAGAATTTGGAACAATCTTATTCTATGTAGTAACAATACAGAATAAAGACGATACACCATTCAAAAGTAGCGTGTTTTTAAAAGCTAGGATTGCCAAATTTTTGCGCCTATTTCATTTAAATATTTATCGATCAAAATAGTTGTATTTTTCTTGATATCTTTCAGTTTTGAAGATTTTAATCTATCTTTGGTTATCTATGGTTGCTTTTTAGATGAATCGATATTTTTAATCGATTTTTTTCTTAAATGAAACGCACACAAACCGCGCAATTAGTTGCGATGTGATGTATCATATAAATAACACTAATACTATGTACCCTTCTATAAAACAGGTTTTTACGTGACACTAAACATGGCACCAATCCTAAGCACCAACAAGCGAAGTGTAAATAAAAAATGTGTTGTGAACTTTAAAATTTGTCCGTAAAAAAATCCGCTGAGCTTTTTATCTGTACTTATTAATGTAAAGTTATTTCCCAATAATTAGTTCTGCAAATGAGTCATTTTGACGAAGGTGTAAAGACCCTAGAGTCAACAACACCATATTTCAACTCCTATCAAAAACTGTAGGTACAAGAGTTTCGAGTCTTAAAGAAACAAATTCTTTCACAGGTATCTCCCATCTATCAGCTGCGTCCAGTCAGGCCAGCTATCCTCCGGCAAACGGCGATGATCAAGGTGCCTACAATAACGACAACAAGGATTTCATGGGCTACGAGACGAACCAGGCCGGGAACTACGCTTACCCTCAAGAAGGGCTTTATGAAGCAATGGCCGAAGCGAACGATGCTAATGATTTATCCAACGTTGATATGTCTAGGTAAACAAATTTCAATTAAAACATTCGGCTTATCACAAAAGTAACAGATTTATTTTATAGTAGATTACAATACAATGTCCCTTTTCAGAATCTTCATTTAATTATCTCCTTTAAGTAAAATATTATAATAAAATCGATAAGTCAGAGTTTCTCAAACTTGTGTAATGGAATTTTATTTAAAATAATATGTTGTTTACCATTTTAAATAATGTACATTGCTTGATTTTGTTATTAGTTTTTGTCCGGAATAATTTCGGCCGGTAATTCCACTATTGCACATGTCACCACAGAGAAATGTTTCATCCCCACCATCTGCATGAACGGCGACCCAGTGCGGTGCGTTTTTCCCGAAACTCCTTTCCACGCACTACTACCCTGTGAACTAGCTACCTCCAACGGCTTTTCTGTGATACGAAATCGAAACCATAAAACAACAAGTCTATCATTATCAAAGGCCGACAACAATTCTGCATTGCCTATGGCACTGTGGATATCCTTGAACGACATTGATTGTTTTCCATCAATTGAGACGCCTGCTCATTTGTTTAATATTCTTATTTACTTAGCATTAACTTAGCATCTTATTTCTACTCCAACTCTATTAAATCTTTAATCAATCTTTAACAATCAACGTCGACCAATGACCTATGATGACTCAAATAGAAGAAATGAAGAGGTTTAATGCACTATAAAATAGATTTAAACTAACTTGGGTTGTTACATATAGTCATAAGGTGACTGAAAGCAACAAAAGTATCGGTAGTACTTGTATGCTTCTTGCTGTCAAGACTCCTGCTGTCAGCAGTACCTACTAATGATAAATGTATAAAATGGTGCAAAAAAACTTTGAGAAACACTGACAACAGCGATAAAAACAATCTCACAATTGACTGAATAAAGCAAAGCCAATCTAAATACTGCCGAATATGACCTTCTTAATAAATCTACGTTATTCGATTTTAGATCGGCTTTTTCTGTAATTGTTTTCATTCCTCCTCTAAAACGCGATTCAATTTTGTCGGCAGCCATGTTTAATTTACGAAACACGTTCTATTCGAAATGACTTTTCAATCGACCCTCTTTAACAGTCTGTATTGAATATTTAATATAGTGATAAGTATTTCGTTAGGTTGCCTTCAGGAGTTTATAGACAAAAAGCGAAATACCTTATAACCTTTAATATATTCGCCGCTTTTAGCTGTTGAGCTTTAAAAGTATTTTTTGTGCGGAATATGTAGAAAAATGGACTAGATGGTAAATAATTACCCCCGCTCATGGACATCAGCTTAGGATAAGAGAGACTGGCTTAAGAAAGAAGCAATAGGAGAAGAACAACGAAAACAAATAAAGGGCAAGATTTTGGCCGTTTACTCCCGAATTGATGTCTAAGCTTTCAACCTTATATAGCTCAAAGGCCAGATTTATTTATATATTACGTTTATATTACGACATGTATCGTTATATTACGACCAAAATTACATAAAATCATTACAAATTGTAGCCTACATGTTATTCTAATGTATAACCTATATTACTGTAAAGTTTCATGCAAATCCGTCCAGTAATTTTTTCGCGAAAGAGTAACAAACATACATACTTACACAACTTTCGCATTTATAATATTAGTAGGACTAGTAGGATAGAGAAAACACTACAGCTAAATTTATTTAAATACTAACTTCATTTTATTCAATATTTTTACAGGTTTGGCGCCGGGGGACAAAAGGTGTCGTACCTTCCCAGTAAAAGCAGTTACTACAAGAATCAAATGTCTACGAGTAACAATTACAAGGTGGGTGAGGAAAATACATTACAAATAATAGCCTCAATCATTCAATAGGTAAATCAACTGTCTCCTGTATATCGGGTGCCTAGCGCAATAATTAGGATTTCAACCCTAACTACTTCTTTTAAACAAGGAATATTCGATCTATAAGAGTAAGTAGGGATTTTAAGTTCAGTTCAACAATTTCACACCTCTTTGTCCTGTTGTCCTGGTTTACAAAAGAAAGTACACCGTCAACAAACAACGTTCTCGTCTCGTTCTACGAAATTCTATAACTAGCACTTACATCGATGTCTCATCTCTCAGCATTTTTTACCGCTTTTATCATAGGGAGTGCTCCGATGAATTGTTTGAAATAATTCCCGCCGCCGAATTCCACAACCGCACAACTCGCCGTAAAGAAAAGCTTCATCCCCACCACCTGGATGAATGGCGATCTACTACGGTGCGCTTCTCTCGAAACTTCTTTCCACGCACCATCACTTTGTGATACCAGCTACCTACGACGGTCTTTCCGAACCGATACGACATTGGCACCTTCAAAAAACAAGCCTACACATACCTAAAAGGCCGATAAACGCTTATGTGACTCCTGCGGTGTCGCGGTTGTGTATGGGCGGCGTTGATTGCTTTCCATCAGGCAGCACGCTTGTTCGTTTGCCCTCCTATCCCATAAAAACAATTATAATACCTGAATATAGCAGCAATACTTTAGTTGGCAAGGCTTGGGCTTAAGATATATACCTCGTGAGTTCATATTCTTTATTGGATTGGATGGTTAACAAGAATTATATTAATATGTAAAAATGTTACGATTCTTTGAAAAAACATACTTAAAAGAACAATAAATCCTACTAATATTATAAGGGCGAAAGTTTGTGAGTATGGATGTCACGTGAAAGAGTAACATTTCACGAAAAAACTACTGGACAGATTTGGATGAAACTTTACAGTAATATACGTCGAAATAACATATAGGCTAAATTTTGTAATGATTTTATGTAATTTTAGTCGTAATATAATTTTACTATTAAGTAAAAAAAATATATATTTATTTAAAATGATCTGTCACGAAACTTAATGTGGCAGACCAAATTCCACGCGAGCAAAGCCGCGGGCAAAAGCTAGTTACCTATAATGTATGATTAAAATGACACAGAAATAAAAAATGACACAGATTCAGTTACAACATTGGACTGTTTAAGTGAATCATCTCCCGTCTTTGAAATCTCATATTATACTATATCAAGAAATTCAATAAACCTACAGATTTAATTTCAAGAAGTTGGCAAGCATCGTAAAATGCCGCAAATACTTTTCCTTTGGAATTCCTTTGTGGCTGCACTGTGGAATGTGCTCGCATGAAGAAATTTGACACGAGTGCATGATCCTCTATGGTGTACGACTCAAAAGAGATAAAGTATTTTAATACGTAGTAAAAAGGTTTTATTTAAGCATCCCTTGCTTATCACCTAGCATACTTCACTTTACTATCGGAAAGGTTAACAATTTTAATTATTTTTTTTTATGGGATAGGAAGGCAAACGAGCAGGCGTGTCACCTGATGGAAAGCAATCAACGCCGCCCATAGACATCCGCAGTGCCATAGGCAGTGCATAAGTGTTGTCAGCCTTTAAGAAAAGTATTATTATGACAGTGGGAGGAGGAGGAGGGTGTTGGGCCTCCGGAACTCAGCCGCTCACTTTACGGAGTGCGGTAGCTAAGCTTAGACGCCGGTTTTCTACGGGAGTGTGGTACTTACTTCCTTAGGCGAGCCGGTCCATTCATGCTACAGACAAATAATATGTCATTCTTGACAAAGTATTCGTCAGCAGCGTGGCTCTACCACTTCTACACTTCTCGTATTCTCAAATCAGTGATGAAATTTAATTAATTGTATAAAAGCTCTTATTTTACTTAAAATTTAAATTCTCCAAACAATAATTATAGTATTTTGATTATTATGATGCCGTTTTGAATATGAATGTTAATTGAAACAAATAACACGACATAAAAAATACAATAGTAGGGTATGTATATTCAATTCGGATCGTCTTGTACCTCACATATGCGGGACGGCTGATATGCACCTCCGCATACGTATTCTAATTGATAATGTTAATCATAAATCTATAAAGATATATTTATTTAAATATATATTTAAATAATTTATTTTAACAATGATTACGAACGTCATCATTAATATAAAACCCTATTACATTGTACTTATATTGATTTTCAGATATTCCAAAAGATTCCGTCGTCGTCTGTGATCCTGAGCAATTACGACCCATTTTATTCGCCGCTGCTCTCTCGGCTCGATGGCATCTTCGCTAGACTGGGTAAATTGATATCTTTACAATTTTTTAAGCGTGAGCCTTTGTATATAGAAATTGATTTTTTATAGGTTTAAATTGTATGTATAACGTGCTCAATTTAAATTTCTAGAGTTGATATAGAAGAAAAATTTTAAGTATGTATTCTGATATCTTTTTGAAAAAACTTGAACGGAAAATGGTTACGTCACGTGTGGGTACGACAATATTTTGTATGTCGGGCAGTAAGGTTTAATTTTATTATTATCTTTTTAAATTTTTCTATTCATACGTGTAAAGCCAGAATTTTTACTTAGCTAAAATCCCATATCTATTATCCTGTATATATATTGAAATATTATTTTAATAATAATAATAGATGTATTATTATTATTAATCCATTTCTTCAAAGTAAAAACACACATTATAATTTTACTATATTTATTTACTTGTCGCGGATCTTAGCTAAGTAAGTGGTAGAGCTGCAGACGAATACTTTGTCGAGAATGGTATAATATTTGTCTGTAGCATAAATGGGACGCTGCGGATCTCTATGGGCAGCGTTGATTGCTGCTCATAGACATTGCAGTCATCGCGAATATCTTCTTTCTGAACGACGCGCCACTATAGTGGCTTTCACAAATATCTTTTTTCTAAACGACGCGCCACTATAGTAGCTTTCGCGAATATATTTTTTAACGACGCGCCACTATAGTGGTTTTCGTGAATATGTTATTTCTAAACGACGCGCCACTATAGTGGCTTCGCGGATATCATTTTTCTGAACGACCGGCCACTATAGTGACTATAACGGACATCATCTTTGTGAAAGTAAATAAAAAAAAATAGCTCACCGTTTAAATTAAATAATCATTTTCACGTATTATTTCATACTTGTTTCGCCTTTACATCTGCCGTACAAAGAAACAGCCCCATGCAAAATTCAGCCGGGGTTAATTAAGGGGTTAATTGCATTGTTTAAATACGTTTCATTCGCTACATCGACATCTGATATCTATTTAATAGTTTCTATTCTGTATTTCACCAATAGATGTCGCTGATCGTTTATTTAACTAGTGATGATTTGATTTGTAATGAATACATATATTGAATTTTATTTTGAATTATATTGAGTTCAACCAACCATCGACGTTATTTTATACGTTTACAGTGATCACGTATACGCTCTCAAATGAAGTCGTCTTTCTTAAAGTAAAAAGGAATCCTTGTCCAAAGCTACAGTAAGTAACATACGAAATTTAATTCCCGCTGCAGTACATTGACTTTATCACGTAAGTAAATGGACTATAAGGCTTCACGCTGTTTCAGCGCGCGATAATGGATATAACACCGGGAAACACTCTGAAATATTCTCGGCAAAAAAGTTCCTTTGCCATTCTCTCTTGCGTTCTTCTACATTATGATATTTTAGAAACATTGTTAAAACCACTTTATTCGTTTATATACTTTTATCACCGCGTGGATAAGTGACTATCCAAAACGGTTCGTTTTTCCTGTAAAATCCTTAAAAAATGATCCTTTCCTGAAGGTTCATAATGCTTTTTTTATGGAATAGGAAGGCAAACGAGCAGACGTGTCACCGGATGGAAAGCAACAAACGCCGCCCATAGACATCCGCAATGCCATAAGCAGTGCGGGAGCGTTGCCGACCTTAAAGGAAAGTGAAATTAGGGATGGATAATAGTGGGAGTGGGAATCGGAGGGGGAGTGGGAGTGGAAAGTGGGAAGGGGAGGGTATCGGGCCTCCGGAACTCAGACCGCTCACCGTACGAAGCGCGGTAGACAAGCTACCACTCAGACGCCGGTTTTCTGCGGGAGTACTTTCGCGGGCGAGCCGGCCCATTCATGCTACAGACAAATAATATGCCATTCTTGACAAAATATTCGTCTGCAGCGTGGCTCTACCACTAGAAGTTTCACTTTGAAGAAACACTCACAAGAAAGCTTTTACAATGCCTATGTCGTTGGAGATGTGATGATCTGCTTCTTTGTCTAAGGTCGTTAATCTAACGTAAAAAAGCAAGCGTCGTAATGCGAACCTTATTTTCTCAGTAAAATACCTTAAGAGCTTAGTTGGAATGGTTAACAAGAATTCTAATATCAAAATAACTTTTTTTTTTAAAAAGACTAGCAAATTTTCATCTACTAGTGTAAAATAAATCACGATTACCTTCGTAATTTATGCTAAAAAGTTTTTTCAGCGCCGATACCATGATTTGAATAAGATGTTATTTTCTCGTAAACATATTAAAAGTTTTATTGCTTTTGAAACTTTTCAAATAAACTAGAAAATTCGCTTTGATACCAAATCCAATGTAACGCCATGCATGCGTAGGAATCTAAGAATTTATTTATTGCTATTGACAAGTTTGTGTAGACTTTTTGAAATTTATATTCTCTTCGTGTTGTTCAGTCATGTCATCTTTATGTAATTTACAAAGACAATCAGTATGAAACTAGAAGATCTCATCAAGTTTTCTCGTTGCCCGTACCTCAAAGCCTAAAGACGAAAGTTTTCGATCAGTGTGTCCTATCTATATTCTCTTATGGAGTGGAAAAACAAGGACACTGATAATACGTCTGTTTCATAAACTTAAATTCACTTGAAGATCTACGGAAAGGGCTATGCTCAAAATTTCTCCGGTGGGATAGAATTCGGAACGAAGAAAACCGCTGAAGAACCAGAATCACCAACATAGCTCTTCGAATTAACCAGATGACAATTGGCTGCATATATTTATCGACGAAGAAGTGACGTTGGAACAGATGAGTGCTCTAACAGAGACTGCGTCTCAGCAAACGGGAGAGATCCTAAACTACACTAATGTCCCCCGGATAAATGGAGTGATGAATTATGCATGGCACCTGACAAAGACTGGATGCGTGTAGCTGAAGATCATAATAAATGCGACTACTTAATGTACCTATTATGTACATGTACTATTGCTCATATGAATCTTAATTATTCACTGACATTTTCCGATCCTATACAGCGTTAGCATCTTCTAAAAACAGTTCTATGCATTTGTCAAAGGCAACAACGTTTATGAGAAACCTGTGGCGTTGGAGATGGCTATGGTGTTTGAAACGCTCTTCTTCCTTTCTGTACCATAACAGAATTGTCATCGTGATATACGATGTTATTATCTTAACATTAGCATTGTTATTATAATAATCAACGTTGTAACCTTCAACGTCGCCATCGTAATTTATTATTAATATTTAATTTATTATAATCGTAATAATATTATTATTCTAATTCCCATCACTATTGTTATTATCATATTCAGCATTATCATCGTTATTAGGATCAATATCGTTATCATCAACGTCATCATCTCCCTCATCGTTTTTAATATTATTATTCCAATTTACATTATTAACGTAAAAATCAACAACATTGTTGTTATGTTTATTGTTCTTGTCGATTTTATTAAATATATATTTTCCAGGTCTAGCGCCATCGGAGAACGCAATCGACGACGGCATGCAAATAGGCGGCCAAAGTCTCAGCGACGTAAAGCTGGAGGCGTGTAGGGAACAACTCATATGTCTAATGTATGCCAGCCCTGCAAAATATGCGCCTTACAGCAACCTTGTATCTGCGCAGTTAAGCAGGTATTTTATATTCTTTTTAGATTTATGTGTTACTTATATCGACGACCAATTGACTCAGTGGCCGGGCCGTCCGCCTGCAGAGTCAATGGTCACGGGTTCAATCCCCGCATCGGAATAAATATATGTATGGATTACAAATCTTTATTCCGAGTCTGGTAACCCCGCCAATCCGCATTGGACAAACGTGGTAGGTTAACGTCCGTTCCTCCAGAAATGGAGAGGCCCGTGCTCAGCAGTGGGACATATATTGGCCGGTAAAAAAAAATATCGATAATTATCCATGTGAATTTTATATAAACCAAATAATGTTCATACATCATTTATCTTTGACCAGTGGGTCCTACCTCTGTACACGCTTACGGTACGGAAAGTAAACATTAGCAGTTTGTCTGCTTTACAAATTCAGACTCGCTTAGAGAGCTATGCTCAAAGTTTCTCAGTCGGATATGACATACAACTTCGAGAAGTATAGGGCAAACTAAAGCGACAATGGGCTCGTCCTTTTTGTCGGAGAACCGACAACCGCTGGAATAGACGAGTTCTGGAGTGAAGACCGCGTCTCGGCAAAGTTTTGAATGCTCCCCGACTAGATAAAGAAACAATATAACTGATAGTATGTACATTAGATTATAAAATGAAATAAAAACACAACGTTACTGATGTAAATTGGCGGGAAAAGTCCCTAAACTCATTTATTCTTCTCTTTTCTTTGATGACAATTAGTTACAACTATTATGCCAGTGTCAAGTAAAATACAATAATATTCAATCTCTTGAAATGTTCCAAGTCAGCTTATCACGTTACGTCTTGATAAAACAGTGGCCATTTTACCAAAACCTTCTATGGACTTTTTCAGTTAACTTAAAAAGTTACGATACATGCATTTATATCATATCACTTCACTTATATACTTTAATCGAACTATATTGCATAATACGCCACCACAATTAAACAATATAACTGATAATAATATAAGATTATGAAAATGAAATAAAAACATAACGTCACTGATGTAAGTTGGCGGGGAAAGTCCCTAAACTTTTTTATACTCTCTCGTGTGTTGTATTCAACTAGATATTTCTTTTGTTATTTGCAGAGAACTGAATGAACTCCGCCGGCCAGTATCAGACAATCCGGAGATATTGCGGTTTTTCCGATACATGAGAGCGGCTCGGAGGGGTCAAGAGGGAATGGATTGCACGCGAGCGTTCCCAGCGTGCGTCTCAAACGCCACCCCGTCGCACACCATGATAGCCGCCTACCACGACATCAATAAGCTAGTCACTGCTAGGAAACTAAACAACTAGTTCTGGTAATATTTGTCTACCACATCAATAAAAAAAATTGAACTGCTTTGAAACTAAACAACTTTTTGTTTATTATTTATTTAAACATTATAATGTACCTATACAAGTTCAAACCAATGGACCCCGAACTGGACGATTGCCCGTATCAAGGGACCCAAACAATTATCAATTTTGGCAATGAATCTTAACTAATTGAAATTGAGTGAATCTTAAATTTAAATTCTTTTGTAATAACACTTATGAGTAAAGTACACTACTGAAATATATATATATATATATATATATATATATATATATATATATATATATATATATATATATATATATATATATATATATATATATATATATATATATATATATATATATATAGAAGTAACCTACAACACCAAAAAAATATTAAATAAATTTGGTATACAGACTCCATTCGGTATTGAAAAACACAATCCAAACATTCTACAGCGATAAAAGCATTTATATTTTTAAATTCTCCGCTCTGAATTTTATATCTGAATGTCCATTGTGCCTTTGTGATCAAAGGGGAATTTCACTTCACTATGCATACTAGATAGTTTTCAGAATAGAGTTTTATACAAATGTTAGGCAGTTAACAATTCAGAAAATTTCTAGAAAGTACCAAACTTAAATTCGTATTTTATAATATCACTGTCCAGTGCTACATACATATGGTGATTTCTCAAGATTGATGGATTTACCCATAATCTTCTTCTTTGATGACGATTAAGTAAACCTTTTATGGCAGTGTCAAGTAAAATATTTTAAAAGACAAGTATCTTAAAACTACCAGTTGGCCTGTCTTCAAATGAACAACCTTGTGACGTTACGTTCTAATAAAATGCTGGCCATACAATCAAAACCATTATGGGCTTTAATTTAAAAAGTCAAGCTTCATTATTTTATATCATTTCAGACGGAAAAAGTCCTTTGCCCATAGTCTTTTTCGTTATTTTTGATGGCCATTAGTAATAACTATTATGCCAGTGTCAACTAAAATACAATAATATCAAATCTCTTGAAATGTTACGTCGAAATGAACTTCTCACGTTACGTCTTGATAAAATGATGGCTATTCTACCAAAACCTATGGATGTTTTCATTCAACTTAAAAAGACACGATACACGTATTTATTCCAAATCAATTCACTTATACACCAAAATCGAACTATATTATTTAATACGTCACCAAAATAAACGATATAACTGATAATGATATAAGATTATGAAAATGAAATGAAAACACAACGTCACTGATGTAAGTTGGCGGGAAAAATGTTGGCCATAGTCGCCACGGAGGAAAATCGGATAGGTACAGAATATCTAACTCTTTTACACTGCTTCTCGATACTGGTCTATGTAATATATCTAATAATATATCTGATATTACTATTACTATACCTATATACTATATTAATAGTAATATATATTATATTAATATAACTATTAATAATAATATAATTTTTATCAACTTCAGCGACTTTTATTGTAAAGCAGTGTGTATTGCCAGTGAGGTTGACGGCTAAAACTATAAAATGTTATGCGCTCTATAATCGCTTTTGTATTTTCAAATATACGATCATTAAGAGTATTTTATGATTCTTTTTTTATTTACTTTATACATTTTCTTTTACAGATGATCTCGTGAGAGGCAGAAACAAAAGAAATTAAAAAACCTAAATGAGAATTTCACAAAATAGTATTTTCTTCAAAGCCCTTAATTTTAACATAAAGAAGTAAGACGTCGTGATTTGATATCATTTTTCAACCTACAAGTTTATTAATACTCGAATAACTTATTAAATTCATGTTTTTATTTATTATATAATTTTATTTAGGTGAAAACCCAAATAACACTATTTTATTATTGAAAAAAACTTCATGATTATTAAGCTGACTTTCAAAGTCCATAGAAAGTGTCTATAAAGCCACAATTATGTCAAGATGTGACGAGACTAAACTTCGCTCTGTATTCTTGATACTGGCATAAAAAGTCATTTATTTACATAAGTGGCTTTATGTTTTTATACCATCTTTTAGTTTCATTACTTCATGTTATTAACAGTTGTATTATTTAATTCACGTGGTGTATTATTGAATGTAAATAGATAAAGGCATAGATGCGAAATTAAATTAAATAAATCCTTGTGTCGTGTTTTTTTAACTTGACTGCGAAGTCCACGACAAATTTTGATAGAAAGGCGTCAATTTTATATAGAAGCAATGTGATAAGCTAATTACATTCTTTATTGCATAATACTTGTTATTGTTTTAATTGACATTGGCATAGTAATTATACCTTCATGCCATAAACGAAAAACAAAAAGAAAATTGGCCACGGAATATATTAAAAGGTTGTTATTTATAAATTAATTCCCTTGTTGTTATAAGTATTTATTTATTGTTATTATTTTATGATTGTAATTTATTGTACGTTCGTGTGAGTGATTGAACATGTTTTAATTTGAATAGATTTCTTTTAATTATTTTAATAGGGTAAATAGCATTCATCGCGGGTTTTAATAACCATGGCGTAATGTGTGCATAGCACAAACATTTATAGCTGTCCTTGTCTCGAACGAAGTGTTATGTGCCTGCAGGGCCATTATCATTTGATCGTGAACCGCCGACCGAGTAACATGTCTTGATAGTGCGATGATGATTCATGTCTATATATGAGTGGTTATAACAGACTTATATACACGGGACACTACACATGGTAAAATTTATCGAGTGATGATTTTTTTTAACGTAATGTTACGAATATCGTTCATAAACTGTGGGAACGTTTTTAAATTTATTTGATAAATTTTTGAATCATGTTTAGTAATCAAACACGTTTATTAATGCCTATAATGAGACTGTGGTCTTTCTCAAACCAAGTCTGTTTGTACAGCCTAATGTTGTATATTTATATATCCAATTAGCCTTGTTTATAATAAAATAATAAAGACTTATTGTATTATATCATTTTCATCTATCGTATGAACATTAATATTGAAATGCCTAATTTTTATATGTTTCTTTCCTTAGGTAGAAATTAATTCTGTGTTGTTTTTCAACGTCTGGATGTTAGCGTGTGTAATTTTTATGATGTAACTGTATTAAATAAGAAAAATTAATGCCGGTAAATCCTTAAATAAATATGACAAGAAGTGTGGCATTTACTTCATTCATTGTATAATTTAAGTTTTAATTAAATTTTCATCTCTCAAATGTACCGCGACTATATTAAACTACTAGTTATAAATTCTGTAATATTTCTTGAAAATATCAAAGTCTGAAAGTTCACGAATGCGAATTAATTAGACTTGTAAAATTATACGATAGAATAATTAACGACATTGTATTTAATTAATTATACATTGATACAATTATTATTTAATAAATTTATTTAGTCATAGTGTTATTAAAATATATAGTATCATAATTTAATATGAGGTTTTATTTAACATTTCGTAATATTATACCCGTATGGAATGTAAAATATTTAAGCTCTTATTTTACCATTTTTTTATATATTCACGCGTATCCCCCGCAGGGGTTGGCAGAGACCACAGAGCTCCATCCGCTACCATTCATCGCAGCGAAACGGTCAGGACGTGACGGGTGGCGCACCACGTCGCCGTCATTTTTCAACAAATTAGGTATATTAAATTCGTCTTAGTGAATTCCACGAGCCGCAAGGGAGGATAGAGGTCAGCCCCAGCAGAGCCCTGCATGCTGAGGTAAGGCACCATAGTACCCGGGGGAGCCCGAGCCCGGGACGGTCGGCACGCTTTCGACTAGGCTCGCCCCTAGCCACGCATCCATTGGCATGGCAGACCGTGGATTGGAAAGGAAAGGATAGAGGAGAAAGGAAAGGGCAGGAAAGGAAATGCGGATTGGGGGGTTACCAGACTTGGAATAAATATTTATAAATCCATATATATATTTATTCTGATGCGGAAATCGAACCCGCGATCATTGACTCCGTGGGCGGAGGGCCGCGCCACTGAGCCAATCGGTCGTCTTTTTTTATAAATGTTTTTTATCCCTACGGCCAATTTGACGCTAGGTCAATGTATAAGTCATTTGGCGACGCAATCTTCTCTCATGCTATTTAGGTGCTCGAGTCGACGGAGTCAATATGCCTTATCTCTCCCACTATTTTTGTTTCCAGCTTTTGATATCAGTTTTCTTCAGAATATAATGGTTGCAGTTTTTTTACAGCCTATATATGTCCCACTGAGCTGAGCACGGGCCTCCCCATTTCTGGAGGAACGGACTTGAAACCCACCCGCTTGTCCAATGCCTATTGGCGGGGTTACCAGACTCTGAATAAATATCTGTAGGCCATACATATATTTATTCCGATGCGGGGATCGAACCCCCAACCAGTGTCTCCGTGGTCGGGGGACCGCGCCACTGGGTCAATTGGTCGTCACCGTGGCCACGCCACTGAGCCAATGGTTGGATATATGAAATTAATTTTCTAATCACTTTCCAATTAATTTACGAAATATCAGACAATAAAGACATAAAAAGAACACAAAAAAATATCGCATGTTCCATACATTTTACTTTCAAGTAACCGGTGAGCGTTTGCGGTGGAACCTTAAGACTTTTCATGAGCTAAAGCCCAAGCAAAGCATTGAAAAGTGGAATGTACCTAGATGCACTACGATCATTATTTCCGAGTAGTGTCGTTATATATTCGCGCTTTAAACCTAACAGTTTTGATACTTGGTGACGTATGTTATTTATTGTGTGTTCATTATAGTATATTTATTGTGTGTGTATTACAATATACCGTTATCATCATGATTTTACAAAGTTAAACGCTTTTTGAAGTGAAAACTTCTTTAGCACCGTCGTGATTTAAAACGTGACACTAAATAAAGACAAATACATACATCTATAGGATTTAGCCTGTATTATATGTAATTTTAATATACATATGCGGTCTGAGTTCCGGAGGCCCTACACCCTCCCCCTCCCACACCCATAATGTCACTTTCCTTAAAGGTCGGCAATGCCTCAGCACTGCCTACGGCGCTGCGGATGTCTATGGGCGGCGCTGATTGCTTTCCATCAAATGACACGCCTGCTCGTTTGCCCTCCATCCCATAAAAAAAAACATGATGTAACAATATTATAATAACTAAATCTAACAATTATTCTACTCCTTATACTCTGCATTGTCCCATTTCTCTCGAAGTTTAGTTTTCGTACGGTTACACTTCCACCGTGTATGAACTATAAGTTTTTTTGTTACTTAAATAAAATAAAACAAAACTAAGTGAAGTCTAATGATTTATTAAACTTTAGTATAGTACTCAATATTTAATTCGATCCAAATTTATAAATTTATCAACGCGTTTATTTCGAAACTTCCGATGATAATGATGTATCATTCACATACTACGCACAACCAATCAACAACTTCATCAGTCACTGGAAAAATATTAAGAGAGACTATGTGATATCATATGCCATTAAAGTTGATCTCTTTGATATTTTTCTGAAACCTTATATTGTATAAATTATTTTATTTGACATTATTTTTTTTTCCCTGATTCCCATGAGGGCGAGAAGTGACTAACGGAGAGACGTTTCGCTACGATGAATGTGAGAAGAAGGATGGATGAAATAGTGTGGAGAAAGCAACGAAGGTGTGCCGGGATGGTAGCGGATGGAGATCTGTGGTCTCTGCCTACGCCTACGGGAAACAGGTGTGACAATATGTATGTATGTATTTTTCCTTGTAACATTAATTAATATTGTTTATTTTTTTTCACAGCCCATATGTCCCACTGCTGAGCCCATTCCTCCCCATTCATGGTTCATTAATTTATTCTTAATGTACATTTTTGGTATAACGGCGGACGAAATGCCGGAAGCTATTCTCTACCAGTGTACCTTTTATTATTTGGCATTTATGAAGGCATAACTGATTGTTATTTGATTATTCTAAACCTAAATATTTGTACGCCATATAATGATATTTTCTTAACAAATAAATTGATTGATTGATGAATGAACGAGAAAATATATTGTTTAATTCTGGTGGTGTATTTATTGCTCAATATATTGAACTATACGATCTACTAGTTTGTTTCTAGCGGAAGAAAGGAATAATATCAAATAAATGCATATATTATGACTTTTGAAGTTGACTGCAAGTCCATTTGCCACCGTGATTATTATTTTGCTTGTCACTGACATAGTTTTACTTAATTGCCTTCGGTATAGAAGACAAATAGTATCAAGTCTTGCTATGAAGCCTTCGATAAAGAAGATGAATAGTATCAAATCTTGCTATGACGCCTACAACCTTTGTATTTGTATAATTCTTGACACCTGCTCAGTGAAAGGAATATGACATGCCACCGTAATGAGAAAGAGGTTATTTATACATAAATACTGACACTGATAATAATTGTACTAATAAAAAATAGAATTATGTATTTGGAAAACTACAATAACGCTTTAAGTCATAGCATATGCTACGAAGCAATTTTTGTAAGTATCAAAACCAACGTGTGGCGCTATAGTGAATGTAGACAAAGATCCGGTTGTTTATCCCACCACCGCCGGAGTAGAAAGTTGACCTTACTTGCAGACTAATTCCATCAAAGCAAACTCTACTCTATGCTTTATATAATATGATTGTATTCACAACGACATAAAACGTGTTATACTTATTAAACTGTGACGCATAATATTAGGTAATATTATGTGTGTTTTTCGGTCATTGTTTTAATGTAATTCGCGTCTCAAGAGGTCAAAATCTTTATTTTTTTAACTTCGATAATGATTTTGTGATCGACACATCTGACGTTCTTTATACATTGATATTTTTGGAATGTTATAACATTGTTTATGACCTATTGATATTTATTGTTAGTAGCTCTTCATATACGGTTGAAATATGTATTCTATATTTACACTCGGGTTTAACATCATTTAACATATTTCATGCCGGTCGTTAGCTTCCTTTTTTTAAGCAATAAAAAAAATGTTGCCTCCTTAGAACAAGGTTATGAAAAAGAGGATGCAAAGCATATAAAAGGAGGAGGAAAAATATGTAACAGGAGAATATTTAAAAAGGAAGGGGAAAGCAAAATGTCTTCCGGTTTCCGGCACTCACCATACGAATCGCGTTAACATCATAAAATGCTACCAATTAGTACTGACATATTGTATGGTTGTAAGAATATATTGCAAAATATAAATAACACATTAATCATTGTATGTCTATGGATGTCTATTGCGTTGATTGCTTTCCATCAGGCGACACGCCAGCTCGTTTGCTTTCTTATCCCATAAAAACTAAGTGGTGGTGCGTTGAATTAAAAAAAAACGCACCCTAATGGATCGCCATGTATCCAAATGCACTGTCTCTGACTATTCATCCTCTCAAACGCACATTATAAAATACAATCTCATATGACGCACTATGTTTATCTTGTAAAGGATATAACTGACCCGAAAGCCTCAATCCTCATCAACCAAGGCGTGAGTGACATCCGAGATGAATCATTTTGTAGTTGTCTCTGTAATGATGTACTCTGTACTTCTGCATCTGTGAAGTATTCAGTTCCTATCTTAATATATATTTAACTTTAACGAGGCGGTAGATCAGGAAGATTATCAAACTATATTTTTGTCTAAATGATTAATATAAAAATCTTATCAGTTCATTTAAAAATCAGACATTTATTTGTTTCGTCATTTTAACATGTAATATAAAATCAAATTAAAATAAATCCCTACTTAGGTCAACAAAGAATAACTTTAGTTATTTTTATATCATAAAATAATTATTCCTAAATTTATATGCATGCTAAATATTTTATATAAGAGAATTTATTTTCTTCCATAAAAAAAGTAAAATTAATAAATTAAATTTTAATTAACTTTATTAATGAATTAATATTTTAAAAACTGTATTGTGGCTGAATTAAAAAATATTTTATTAACGATTAAAAATTTGACGACCGATTGGCTCAGTGGCGGGGCCCTCCGCCCGCGGAGTCAATGGTCGCGGGTTCGATTCCCGCATCGGAATAAATATTTATATGGATTTTTAAATGTTTATTCCGAGTCTGGTAACCCCCCCAGTCCACATTTTCCTTTCCTGCCCCTTCCTTTCTTCTCTATCCTTTCCCTTCCTCTCCGCCAATCCACGGTCTGCCGTGCCAATGGATGCGTGGCTAGGGGCGAGCCTAGTCGTAAGCGTGCCGATCGTCCCGGGGTCGGGCTCCCCCGGGGACTATGGTGCCTTACCTCAGCATGCAGGGATCTGCTGGGGCTGACCTCCATCCTCCCTTGCGGCTCGTGGGATTCACTAAAGACGAATTTAATATACCTAATTTGTCGAAAAATGACGGCGACGTGGTTCGCCACCCGTCACGTCCTGATTCTCACGAGGGCAAAAAGCGACCAATGACGAGCAGTTTCACTGCGATGAATGGCAGCGGATGGAGCTCTGTGGTCTCTGCCAACCCCTGCGGGGGATAGACGTGAATATATAAAAAAAAATTAAAAATTTGAACAAGATAATATAGCGAGAGATAATATAACAATAATATAGGGAGAGTGTGATCTAATAGTAGAAACTCGAAAAGTATGCATTTATTTCATTTCTCTTTTGAATGTCGACAGTATTGATGCGGGGGGAGGGGGGAGCACGCCCCGGGCCTCTTGTTCTAGTGGCCTCGAAATGTCTATAAGTTCCCTTGATATAATCTACAACTATATATACATAAATAGTTAATATTTATTTTTTTCAGTTTGATTTTACCAAAAAACGAAAATTAAAATAATAAAGTAAATGTAAAATTTCAGTATACAAATTTTGAATGACACAGCTTTAAAAATATTGAATGCCTATTACTTGAGTAAGTCTATCTTGAGAAAGCCTTATTTGTCGAGCATTTGTCTAGTTAAGTTGTTTATCTAACACAAACTAATGTATCTGTTTTAAGATTATCTATCATGTTTTGCTAAGATCTGAAATTATTTAGAATTAGATTATAATCATCAGAATTATATTTATTATTGTCCAGCGAAGTTTGTTTCTCCATTACTTCTCCATCCAGAACTTGATGAAGGGTGATAAAAAATTGACTGTTAGCGGACCGATGTTTAACAAATATAAATTCTAATATCGATATATAGAACTTGAATTATTTTTTGCGTATATTATTTTTATAAGAAATAGGTCTTTCATCGCTTGGACTTTAATCTTACTTATCTTGCGAATAAAACAAAACGGAAATGTATTTTTCTTCCCGCGAGAGTTGCTAAAATAAACATTATTAATAAAGCAGCTGTAAATATAATATGAGGATAAAGAAGAATGAATATACTGGCCTTTAACAATACTTCTCAAAGAATAAGATGATTAAGTTTATGTATTTCTTTTTTGTACTGCCCATATTTGTCCCATTGGTGGGCAGGGGCCGACCTATTTCTATAAGGAATGCACAATAATCCACCACGCTCATCAAAGGCATTGCAGGGGTATCTAGATACAAAATAAATATCTGTAAGCAATACATATGTACTTCTCCCGATCGATCCGGAGATCATTGACTCCTTAGATTTTCTACTAAGCCGATTATGTTATTATAATGGGTGTCTAGTGGCAGAATTAGATTTTCACCTTTAACTACTACTTTTAAACAAGGAATATTCGACCCATAACCTAATATAAATATGGTCGAATATTCCTTGTTTGTGTGTGACAGTTAAGGACACCTTTATTTCTTTAATCAAGTTAGCCATTTGGTTTATTAAACTAAATACGTAAGTAGTTATTTTTTAACATTAGGGGTATATTTCAAAATTTTGATAGGTTAAGCAAGGTTGTGTGCAGGGAATTCTCTATTCTATATCCATGAACTAAATGATGAAACTCCCACCAGGATTCGGCGGACAAACGTGAAGTGCTTATATAGAGTGGAGATGGCTTTTGTTAAATTGATCTTATATTATACAATACGTGAAGTATCACCATTAAAACACAAGAAAGTAGAAACCGTTAATACTCAGACCAGTTTAAAGGTCGTCCCACAAATATAATATACAAAAAGAATATTCTGAAGATCATCGTATATCAGTAAGAATTCAATAAATTTAAATACAACTTCTGGACGAGTGGAACATATGTATGTACGTATATGTTTGTTAAAAACTAGTTATATTTAAAAAAGATACAAAAAATTGAGTAAAAGTAATAAATATAAAAGTTTAAAAAAAATTGTTTATAATATAATATGTCTATGTTTTAAAATAATTTATGCAATTTGGACTATTTTACTCTGCTTTATCTACTAAAAAAATGGCCAATTTAACAATTCTTCATTGATCACACCAACCTTGATTTAATTACTAAGTATTAGGTGTAATAAGAAATAAAACTGTATACAGGTGCAAGTCATATTCATTTTATACCATTTTCATTATTTGTATACTTTTTAATAATAAATAGTTATAAAAAAATAAAAAGTACTTCTCCATACTAATTTATCCACAAAACAATCACTGGGATATCCCAAAATTACGATTGCACTGTTCAACGACGATCGCTTCGCAAAAAATACTATATACCTGTAAACGGAGTCTTATTTTATAGATGATATGACTTATATTGCCGTAACACGTCAATTTTGTTTTGAACCAAAACTTACTAGAACTCACAGAAAATGAATTATATAACAAAGTGTCTTAAGGTATAAAGTAGCGTGGTTGTACTCAAAAACATTTACGTTTAAGCGTCACATCAATAATGTTGTAAAATGAATTGTATATCTTATATAAATAGGGTTTAAAGTTCTTTGTACATTAATACCAGGATTGTGTTGATACAATACGGATCCAAGAAGTTTATGCAATTCTTATGTTGTTATTATATAAGGTTGGTAGAGACTCGACGGGACATTCTCACTTGCAGCGTTCAGTGCATTGAACGCGAATTAGTTTTTTTTTTTTTAATATTTTTTGTTATTATTATTTAATCGGTAAGTAATTCATAATTCAAGTAATTATTTCATATTTATAAGAATAAGTCATACAACCTTTGACAATAAAAAAGATGCTTATTTGTCAAGTGCTTTGATATGATTATTTGATACTGGAGTACTAAATAAAACGTTTGCTACAAATATTACAATTTAATAGGAATAAAAGAAAAAAATAAGGAATCTTCACTTACACTACAAGAAAAAATCCTAACTTAATTCATTGATATCCAAATTAAATAAAGTTATATAACTTTATTTAATTTGGATTTATTATTAAAATAATACCTGAACTTGATTTTTATTCAATAACTAATAATAACACAAAAAATTTATTATATTTAAAAATTTTATAATTATTACTTACGAATTATAATTACAAAATTCATAGTAATAATAATGAATATATCATATTAAAGTATTAATAATACATGAATTTTAGACTTTATATAATATAAAAAATATTCTTATATAATATTTAATAAAATATCACTATTTTAAATAAACTTTTGTCCTATATACCCATTTAATTAATAAAAAGTAAATTTTAATATAATTATCAATACAGATTAAAACCGTACAAAAAATACCTATCACCACCATTTTTTTTAATAAAACTCTACACGCACTCCTATTGCATTACTTTGAAAAGTTATACATATTTTTAATTTTCCTATATTGATTAAATTATAACATACGAATTTAATTATAATGAATTTAAATTTCTAGAAACATTTATTTTTAAATCAGAAAATACTTCAAAAAATAATAGCATTTTATAAATTTCTCCCAAATAACTTTTTTCCTCGTCTGATTTATATTATATAATTTATAATTTTCCCGTAAATCAATTTTAATTTCTAAACACAGTTCAAACAAAATTCTATGTTTACACTTCTAAGTGTACTTGCAAGTGAACAGAAGTTAAATGGTTACCTTAAGGAGAAAGTTTTAACCTGCATCGAGAGCATAAATAATTTCTCGGTTAACATCCGAAGCTATGACTCAACTACGCACGAAATGGATGTGGCACAATCCTATTATGTTTGCCATGTCTGTTGCATAACACCATCCATTAAAGAAGTTATATTCAATTTATGAATCCTATTAAATGAGAATATTTCATTTTATTATAAAACTTGACGTGTATGTATATCTTATCAACTCACACGTCCCATCGAATTTGTTCACTTTAGATCTACTATTTTATTCCCATCGAATTTAATAATTACCGAATTACTATGGATTTCTTTTACTGCCCATTGACTTTTTTCACTTCCTGTAAACTGTGGCAATTGGCTCAGTGATGGGGCCGCGGAGATGGAGTCGCGGGTTCGATCCCCGCATCGGAATATATATATAAATATATATATATATATATATATATATATATATATATATATATATATATATATATATATATATATATATATATATATATATATGCATGTGTATATATATAGCTTAACGTCGGTTCCTCCAGACATGGAGAGGCCCGTGCTCAGCAGTGGGACATATATAAGCTGTTAAAAAAAACATTCGATGGACTATGATAACTTCCTTTCATTTTTGTTCACTTACCATAGACTTCTATCTACTTTCTATCGACTTTGTTCAATTCTTATCAACTTTGTTAACATTCCATCGACTTTGTATAGTTTCCATCGACTTCCGGTCGACCTTCTTCACTTTCTGTCGATTTTGTTAACTCTCGATAATTTTTGTTCACGCTCTATTGATGATATCATTCACTTTCCGCCTATTTCCTTAACTTCATTGGTAATATAACTTTTATCTTTCTGCCTTACATCTTAATTTTTCTTACCCTACAAGATTACCGTACCCTTCTAAATATATTTGTTATGTGTCTCTGGTGGTTAAATAAATTAAAATTATTGATGGGACATAAAACATATTTCACTATTAATTCATTGACCACAATATTTTTTCTAGTCACAAGGAAGTACACAAGAAACATGATGATGTTGTTATATTTTCATACTCAATAATTACATTTGGGAAAATTGTTTGTCAGGAACTTACTCTTTGTGAATCTCAAGGAATTTAAAAAAAAAACACTTAAATTATATCAGAATTCATTTACAAAGATAAGTCAATACGATAGAAAAGTTTAGTGAAAGAAACTTTAATACAAATTTTATAGTTGAAAAAAAAATTCCTCATCAATATAGTAAATATCTACATATATAGCTTACGCGTACTTATTTTAAGTCTGATTACTTCACCACTCCGCCTTGGACAAGCTTGGTGGGTTTGTATCCAGTCCTCCAGAAATAGGGAAGCCATTTGCTCAACAGTGGGAAATATACTGTATATGTAATAAAAAAACTGACAATGCGGGTTGTCTGGTATTTACTTTCCTACACAGATTTACAGAATCTTCTATATAAAGAAAAAAGATGGAAATTGTCATAAATTTTCAGTAACGCAGGTTAAATTCATTTTTTCTGTAGGGGTTAATTTAAAAATATTATTTCGGTAATATGTCTCTATTGTCTATCAACGATCTCTATAGCAACCGTAGCTATTTAATCAATCTTCCATCAAATTATATATAAATATCAACCTAGTGTTATTGCGTGGGTGAATGAAAGTGTTTGCGTGGCCCACCCACACAAAAACATACAACAACCAACCCACCAACACACAGAAACCGTCACACAAGTGCCAATAATAACTGTCAAAGTCCAAAGTCGAATCGGAAATGTAAAAAGATTATTTTCCAAAACATATACTTCCATTTCAATAAGCAAACCATATGGTGTGTTAGTAGCGCCATCTATCGATACTAACTGTAAATACATTAGACAATAACTATACGACCTTTCAACACAATCTGATGAATGATGCGCAAACGCAAGGGAATGAACTCACAAACATTTATTATTATACATAAGAAGAGTAGTTCTTTTATTTTATTTCTATTGTTCTTTCATACAAACAACATAGTTAAACATATATTTGTACGGGATTAGGGACTACACATAAGACTATCACTTTTCCTTTTACTTCCATTACGTGATCTCCAGACCCAACTTCGGAATGTGAAAGGTGTAGCTTCCATTGCATAAGTCCTGCCCAAAATATTAAAAGAAAAGGGACTTCGGTTAAGTGAGATAATGAATTGTAACTTGTACGTTTACGTATCAGGAAACGTGTAGAAACATGTGTTCTGCAACAACTTCGGTTCCGTAACACGTAACGTTAATAAAAGATGGTCAAGTTAAGTGGAATAATACGTTGATGTATTTCAAACTTTTGCCATGGCGTTCGCGACAAACAAGGCGGTTTTTTTTTTCTTTAATGGCAATTAGTTACAACTATTATGCCAGTGTCAAGTAAAATACGATAAAATTAAATCTCTTAAAAACTAACCAGTCAGCTTATTACGATACCTCTTGATGAAATGGTGGCTACACTATCAAAACCTGCTATGGACTTTTTAAGTCAACTTAAAAAGTCACTATACACGCATTTATTTCATATCACTTAACTTATACGCCTTAATCGAACTATATTGTATAATACACCACCACAATTAAACAATATAACTGATAATAATATAAGATTATGTAAATGAAATAAAAATACAACGTCACTGATGTAAGTTGGCGGGAAAAGTCCAAAGCCGGTCTTAAATTAGCTGCTATTATATGATAATACGTATATTAAAAAAAAAATTAGTTTGTGCGAAAAAAATTAAGTTAAAGAGTAGCCTATTTTATCTGTCATTCGATTAAATACCAAACATTTAATCAAAAACAAATAGGTAAAATTTTGATTTTTCAAACCTTTTTAAGCATCTTTTTTTATGGGATGGGAAGGCAAACGAGCAGGCGTATCCTGATGGAAATCAACCAATGCCGTCCATACACATCCGCAGCGCCACAGGCAGTGCAGAAGCGTTGCTGGCATTAATGAGAGTGTCGTTATGGGAGGGGGTAGAAGGAGGGGATAGGGGCTCCGGTACTCTACCGCTCACTGGACGAAGCGCGGTAGCTAAGCTACCACTCAGATGCTGGTTTTCTGCGGGAGAGTGGTACTTTTCCGGGCGAGCCGGTCCATTCGTGCTACAGACAAAAAATAGTCTAAAATACGCTTAATATGGCATGGTTTATGGGTGGGCAATGATTTCTCACCATCAGGACCCACTTTCTCATCTGCGTTTAGGTCCGGTGTAATAAAAACTCTGCGAATGTCGAACTATATACCACCCGCGGTGTTCCCACGTAGATACGACATTCAGGTATTCAAGAGACGAGCGTGCGTGTTCACAAAAGTCCAGCAACGCATCTGATACGCCACCGGTCTTCTAAATGTCTATGAGCCAGTGATGTAGCGAGGGGGGGTAGGGGTGATCATGCCACGTGTGCTACTTTAAAAGGGCGCCAAATGGTCCGCAAAACAAAAAAATTGCTGTATAATTGTAATAGCTTGTTATTTTAAAATGATTTATTAATTTGCGAGTATATTTTAGAATATATATTTTAGAGAGCCGTTTCGCTGCGATGAATGTGAGAGGAAGAATGGATGAAAGGATGGATGAGTGTGGAGTAGGGTGTGCCGGGATCGTAGCGGATGGAGCTTTGTAGTCTCTGCCAACCCCAGCGGGGGATAGGAGTGGATATAAAAAAAATATTATATAGTTTTCGATTGGGGGGGGGGGGGCGCTAAAAAGGTATTGTGCCCCGGGCGCGAGTTAAAGCTCGCTACGCCACTGCTATGGGCGGCGGCGATCGGTGACTACCACATGGCTCGCATACTCGTTTGCCTGCAATGTTAAAAAAATAATTATCGTCATTGTGATTTCAATGCGTGTCGTTGTCCCTTTTCTCAATGGACCTATTACTCGCGGGTGCGAAGAACGTAATAAGAGAGGCAGTGGTACAAAAAAGTGACGTAAAATGTGACAATAAGGACGTTCCCATTCCAACGCGTTTCTTTTTCTTCACGCTTAAATACTTCAAGTCGTCTTCGGCCGTTTCATTTTGTTCGTATTGTTTTGCTTCAAGTGAAAGCGTATTGTAAGATGTCCTACATATCTATCACAGAAGTAATGTATATATATATATATATATATATATATATATATATATATATTTTTTTTTCAACCAACCTAAATACAACTGTACACAAATAATGCCAGACATATTTTATTATATTATATTAAAACCAAAAATATTTTATGAATTTACATATTACATCATTCATGTTCTTAAATACCGTATGTTGCTTTATGATACAATTAGGCTATATAGGATAAAAAATATAGGTACTATTTTATGTGTGACTGTTGTTTCAAAAAATATGTAGAATATGTTATTAATTAAGTCCTCTACCACTATTACACAAGCGAAATTTAATTAACATAAAGTACATACTTTTAAAGCGTCAAAGATTATTTAAATATATAAAATGTCGAAAAATATCGGTCTTTATATAAAATGCGCCTTTGGTCGCAATAATCTTTAAAAATACATTAAAAAATAAAGTTTTTGTGGAGCAAAATTTGAAAACGTTAAATCAAGCTTCACAATCAAGCAACACAATTAGCTCGTCTCTTGCATACCCCCAAGTCGTATTTATTTGGAAACATCGTAGATCGTCCCACGAACGTTCCGTACACACACACACACACACACATCGTATTCGATGTACAGTTCGTGGTCAAAAACTGCGAACACTTGTCTATATAAAACTAACGATAAGAGCCATGTTCTGACTTGAGTATTTTCATTTTAAATTTGTCAAAGCTAATGAACATGTAATTAATATTAGAATAATGATTGATCTACTAATTATATTATTCTGTTTATATGTATGTATAATCATTGGAAAGGATTGGCCAAAATTCTAGTGATCATAGCATGAAAAGTAATAAAAAAAGTAATAATGGATGGACTTATCGGTTGTCTTCCGTAGAGTCAACTATACCTGATGATGCCTCGTGTTGAGGCCAAACACGTGTCGTTTGCAAGGTGGAAAAGTGGTAGTATGTATTTAATGTTGTGTATAGTGCTTGATGGGTGGAGAGTTGCTGACGGCCATTTTTCGGTAATATTTAGTGGAAGTTCCCTGTAAATTCACTTCATCCAGCAGGAAAACACACATTATTAACTTTCTATCGTTGTTTGCTTGTCGGATCTTAGCTTAGTAAAAATTTTAACTGTTCACATAAATCTAGGCCAACCATTACTTAAACTCTTACGCATTCAAGGGAGCACTGTTTTTGTCACAAGCGCGCCATTTTTGAAGACCGTTAGTGACCGCCATTGCAACTACGCATGCGCTCTAGTACGCGTTCGCGACTCGGGTATCTCGCTCTTACGTGTAGCGCTCCTTCTCTCTTTGTTTTCACAAAAAAAATTATTCAGTTATTAAACTTTTGCTCTAAACTCGTAATATACACACAATTGGTGAATTTTAAAAAATGGTTATATAAATTGAATGAGTATAAGTAAATTTAATCAACTGTTAAAATACAATGGCAAAAAGGTGATAACTTTTGTAAACCCTAATGCGACGTTATGTATTTGAAAAATCACACGACCGTAAGTCTTAAATATAATATTTTTTTTACTAGGTACATAAAAAATGAAAATTCAAAGTTTATTCTATCAATAAAAGTGTATAGAAATAGGATTTGTATCGACAAATGTTCTTTGAATTAGGAAGGAAAAATTAAATCAATAAAACAGTTGGAAAATGACCAAATATTAAACATGATAATCAATATTAATACATTAAATAATGTTTTAAAAATAATTAAACTATAGATTAACTAAAAAGGGAGTTAGTAGGCATATAATATAATTTCTGTAACATATATTACAGCAAACGCGCGTGTTGTAAAGTAATATTAGAAAATGTTAGGTTTATGCGACAACAAAGACCATGTTCATAATGTATGTATAATTATTTGTTCCACGAGTTGTGTGTATGGATCGTGTAAATTAATACAACTACCATAAAGCTCTTTCAGAAAATGCGTGTATGTAAATAGGATAGATGTTTTATATTCTTATAAAAGCGAATAATCTTCTATGATATTGTTCATGCTTATTATTTATTAAGGTTTTCCATTTTTTATACATACTATCTAAATTAATAATGTTATTTGTTAAAAAAATAATTTTCTCCTAGAATACTTATAAAGTGAATAAATCAAATAAGGCATTCGAAAAGAATAAACACGTACAGCCCTTGAGAATCGAATAGATGTCCCTTGGATGCGGAAGTGAAAACCACGCCACTACACCATTTGAGTTCATGAGTTAATTTCAATGGAATACTTCATTCCACTCTCTTAAATTCAAAAAGACAATGACAGCGTAACAATGAGTTCGTTTGATGTCAAGTTATTGTTGTTAAAAATTTATAACTCGCCTCTTATATTATTTTTAAATCAAATAACATGTTTTTTATAAAAAAAATATATGATGGATCGTCAAAACTAAAATCAATTGGATCCAGTAAACTTTATTATTATATAGACAGAACAATTTTTGTTTTTTTTTCCCACTAGGACTCTTTAGAGGTCATTTTTCATTTTATTGATCAACTCAGAGATAACTTTAACAAGACAAATCGAAACATGAGAGGATGGATACTCTGTACTGTTATTATGCTTTTTGAAATGGAAATGAGTACCCGTACCTCAAAGGCCAGCAACCCTTCTGTAATACCTACATTATTGCGGATCTCTTTGAGCGGCGTTGATTGCTCTCCATCCAACGATACGCCTGCCCATAGCCCATAAAAAACGGGCTACCAACCTATGTCACGCAAATTGACAAATAATACCAACCTAAAGGAATTCTCTTCTGTAGTGGTAGACCCACACTGCAGATGAATACTTTGTCTAGAATGGTATATTATTTGTCTGTAGCATGAATGGGCCGACTCACCCGGGGAAGTCTCCTCCTGTAGAAAACCGGCGTCTGAGAGGTAGGTTAGCTACTGCGCTTTTTCCGAGGAGCGGTTGAGTTCCGGAGGCCCAACACTCCTCCTCCCCCTTCCCCATCGCCCCTCCCATAATGACACTTTCCTTAACGGCCGGCAACGCTACTGCGCTGCGGATGTCTATCTATGGGCGGGGTTGATTGCTTTCCATCAGGTGACACGCTCGTTTGTCTGCGTAACCCAAAAAAAAATCTCCTTTAGGTCTATTTATAAGTTTATACTTGTAAGTTTACACCTACGGTGTCAACGGTCGCGGGTTCGATACCCGCATCAGGATAATGTATGTTTGTATATATTTTTTCTGAGCTCCCCAATGTGACCTATTGGGGGGCTCAGAATCTAGAGGCCTGCTAATCCGTACTAGGCAAGAATGGTGGATTAATGTCCGTTCCTCCAATAATGGAGCCTGTGGACTGGAGAATACAGAAAACTAACTAGTTTATCAAATAATGTTAAGATTGTAATGAAGATGGTCTAATTAGTATATATTATCTTTTTTCAGATAGACACAAAATAACAGAATGTTAAACAGAGCACGTTGGTTGATGTTAGGAATAGCAGCGGCTTTGGCGCTGCAGTCAAGTGGAGAAGGGGGCATCAGACTTCCAGACCAACCTCCTAAAGAAGAAACCCAAGGAAGGTCGCTAAACTTCGGAGGAAATGGTGGCAGATCGGTGGGTGATATTTATTTGATTTTCTTTCTCATATATCGCACATATTATATAAAGGAATGAACGTTTGACTCATTGGTTAGGGCATGAGGCGGTAATTCCCCGTTGGGAACCTATGAAGCTGAGCTACCGTGGAGCTTTTCATGGGGGCGGACGGTAGTCGGTCCAAAGACAAATGGGACCGTTATAAAAAACATTTTATCTGGCCGTCTAAAATTTTAATCTTATTATTATGGTGTAAATAAAATTTTTTCTTGTAAAGGGGGCTGTAATCCATAAAAGGTTGGGAACCTATGGGTTAGGGTATGTAAGTCCATAGTTAATGTGAATCAAGGTCGAAATTAAAATATTTTTGTTTTTAAATTAAAAAAAACTTAACATAGACATTTGATTTCAGCCTCAGGCATCTACAAGAGGTATCTTGGACTGGATTGGTCTGGGAGAAGACCAAGATCCGTACATCCAAGAATCAACACAGCAGTGCATTAACGGCGATCTTGCCGATTGCTTCAAGGCTCAAGCTCTTCGGTCATTTGACGACTTCTTCGATAAACAAGCATATAAGTATGTTTTTTTATATACATACAAACATATCGTCACGCCTGTCTCCCGTAGGGGTAGACAGAGACCACAGATCTCCATCTGCTGTGATCTCGGCATACTTCCCTTGCTTCATCCACACTCATTATTCTCCTCACGCAAGCCCGCCAGTTAAGGTTTATTTTTTTTAATGGGATCACTTGATGGAGAGCAATCAACGCTGCCAATTCGCAATGCCATAGGTATTGAAAAAATGTTGCCAGTCTTTGAATGTGTAGACTTGATTTTGGAAGATTTCAATGTAGCGGTTCGGAAATACTGCTGGATGTATCTGGTTGTGGTGCGTGGAAAGAAGTTTCAAGAAAATCGTGCCATTTTGAATTGCCATTCATTCGGATGATCAGGATGTGCCTATCTCTCTCTCACTTGAAAATATTCAAAATATTCAATTCAGGACCTTATAATAAATTAATTAGATCTATTTATGATATACCGGGTGTTAGTTTCCTCATATAAATAATAATACAAAGATAAAGTTTTCATTCAAAGCAACAACGTTTTTACAGCGACTCTTTTTTAACAAACACAAAAAAATATATAAAATGAAAGTTATTGCTTTCGGAATAAACGTAAATAAACGAAGAATTGGGTAATTTTTTTTAACAAGAAACCATGAAAAGCCTGTATCATTTGTTAAGGTAAAATAGCTTAATTACTTTGAATACCAAAGATAAAGTAAGTCCCAAAAGGAACTTACTTTATCTTTGAGAACAATAAGTAACCTTTGTGTGTATAAATAGAAGTTATCACAGTTCGTATTAGCCTAAATTCTCCCTAAAATGTTAATATAAATAAAATTGAAGATCACACACAAATAACTTCTTTGTTTACAGATTATCGGAAAACGCTGTTCTAGTGAAGGTCGAGTCACAGGCAAGAGCACTCGCTCACGAACCTCCAGAGCTGAGCTCCCAGCCCCGCAGCGAAGACTCAGATTGGGAGGCACTCGTCAAATTTGGAATGAGGAAAATTGAGCGGTGAGTTATTCTACTAAGTACGAAATGAGAGATTTAGGAAACTTCGTCAAGTAGTCTCGTCGCCCATACTTTAAAGCCTGAACACACAAGTTTTTAACCAGTGCATCCTGCCTGTACTCACTTACGGCGCCGAAACGTGTACACTGACGGTCCGTCTGTTTCACAAGCTGAAAGTCGCTTTGAGATGCTAGGAGTTCTGTTATTCCCAAAATAGTTTCAGCAAAACAAAACAAGCCTATACAGGTATGTATAAAGGCCGGCAACGCTTCCGCGACTCCTGCGGTGTCGCGGTTGCCCGTGGGCGGCGTTGATTGCTTTCCATCATTCAACACGCTTCCTCGTTTGCCCTCCTATCCCATAAAAAAAAAAGCTAGAGACCCCTTTTCCATAACATAATACTGTAACGTGCCAGCCATATTTTTTCGGCAGTGATACACAGGATCTTTAGAGAGTTTTCATCTTCGATGTAATTGAAATTCTTCCAAGTGAAATTAATTTATTTTCTATTCACTATACATTTAAATCTTATTAATACTTTATTCACACTTTTCATTTTGAATTTTATATCTCAATATATGTGATATAATTTCAATTTCTTATTCCGGATGGGTTACATGTCTATCGAAAGACGTCGGACAAACTAATGTTTTTGTTTTTATAAAACAATTTAATTCTTTTAATGTAAATTTTAAAATAACGAATTTAGAAAGAAGTAATATAATATAAAAGGTTTTAATATTTTCAAATAAAAAGTTTTATTACATTAGTGATACATTTATCAATGTATCACTACAATACCTTAGACTCCCATAACCAAATTACTTTAAAAATACTAACTCTAGTCTTTTTTTCCTATTGATAAAAAATACTTTTCAATTTAAAAATTTTGCGGTTGGTGGTGAGTTTGGTAATCCCTGGGCAAGATGGTGCGTTCGCTGAGAAAATTCTGTACCTAGTAATATATTACCAGAGACTGATAATAATATATCTCGTTTATAATATTCTCGTTTATAATATATTGTTACATTTTTATTTGAATTACATTGGATTATTTGTTAGGATTAATCGAATTCACAAGTTTGATTAAAAGCATTCAATACCGTACATTATTACAAAGTCGATACAAAATATTAATGCCTATAACAAAACAAAACAATCGTTTGAAGACGTAAAATTATTGACCTCGCCTATTAGATGTTGGCACGATTCCCAGTTGTGCA
Organism: Baronia brevicornis; assembly: GCA_031353405.1. Classification (NCBI taxonomy): domain Eukaryota; kingdom Metazoa; phylum Arthropoda; class Insecta; order Lepidoptera; family Papilionidae; genus Baronia; species Baronia brevicornis. Next base: position 55,100 of record JASFAT010003873.1, on the reverse strand, counting down.
TGCCAAAATGCAGCTGTTATGACATTCGACATGCTTCCGTGAAAGCCGAAATATGTTAAACCAGGGATGAGCAACACGCGGCCCATTAAACATGTTTATGCGGCCTTAAATTGAATTTATTTTATCGACTTTCTCCCATCAATATATTGTTATAAAATTAATTATAATAAAATGGTATTACATACTAAACCGAAACATTTTTTTGTGACGAGTTACTCACTTATCGGCGACTTGTTCAAACATACAATACGAACGCACCGCATCTGCGCGATTTTTTGTGACGAGATACACACTTATCGGCGACTTGTTTAATTTTTTTATTTTAATGTTTATTATAAATAAAGTTTTGTAAATTATTAATCAGTGTTACTTTTATGTGCGGCACGCCAACAAAATTTAAATTGACACGTTGGTTAAAAAGGTTGCTCACCCCTGTGTTAAAATCCACTATTTACGTACTGTAGCGTGCGAGCCGGACTGCTTACGGCGACACACGGGATCCTTAGGGGGTTTTATCTTCTATGTAATGAAATTCTTCCAAGTCAAATTAATTTATTTTTCTTTTCATTGTATATTTATATAATATCTTATTCACACTTTTCACTTTACATTTTATATCTCAATATATATAATTTCAATTACTTATGCCGGAAGGGGGACATGTCTATCCAAAGAAAGACATCAGTCGAACTAATAACTAACTAAATAATAACTTTTGTTGTAATAAAAAATATTTTTTTTTATTTCAAATTTTAAATAATGAATCTAAAAAGAAATAATATCAAAAGTTCTATTGCATAAGTGATACATTTATCAATGTATAACTACATATTGGGATACATAATACATGGTATATGTATTTTATTTAATGTATTTTTACCTGCCGTTTGGTTACATTCATTTTACATTGGGGTAAATTTAAAATAACGTTTCTATGATTTCCTTAGTAACGGTTTCCATAGCAACCGTTACTAAGGAAACTAATATTCATTACGACCATAAAGGTATGGATGAGTTATTGGTAATTACGTGATTGGCGTTGATGGTGCTATGTAAAGAACTTTCACGCAGGTGCAAATAACTATACAAACTTTCATCGCAATCGGATGAACGATGCGCAAACGCATGGGGAAAAAACGCAAACATATTTATTTTTATATTCAATATATGTACATATTTTCAATAGAAGACCGCTCGACATCGTTTTTTTTGACAATGTTTTGTCCTAACGTGACTTCTCAGTTTTTCTTATTTATTGACGGATTCAATTATTTCATGTGTCCTTACTTGCAGATTTTTAAGATCAACTGCGTTGGAAATGGAACTAGATGACGATATAACTTCTAATGGCGTCATCGCACCAAGAATTCTGGATGACATCGCTGGCGAAGTGGATATCATTGAAGATAAACATGCTCCACACCGTTAGTCATTATTATTTTTTTTCTTTGATGGCAACTAACTATAACTATTATGCCAGTGTCAAGTAAAATATAATATAATAAAATCAAGGTTCTTAAAATGTACTATTCAGCTTGTCACGTTACGTCTTGACAAAATGGTGGCTATTCTACCAAAACCTTCTGTGGACTTTTGCAGTCAACTTAAAAAGTCTTGATAAAAGAATTCATTTCATATAACTCCACTTATACGTCCTATTCGAACTATATTTTGCAATACGCCACCACAATTAAATAATATAACTTATAACATGAAATAATGAAAATGAATTGAAAAATAAAAACAGGTCACTCAAATAAGTTAGCGAGAAAAAAAAAATATTTAATTATTTTATAATTCACTTCTTTCGGTATTATATGGTTAGTTATATATATATATATATATATATATATATATATATATATATATATATATATATATATAATATGATTAGAACGACGCAGGGAGAAGATACGATTCTATATATTTTTATTGAATGTCAACATTCATAAATGGACGTATTTTCCCATTGTTAACTCTTACTGGAGAAATCTAACTATTAATTTCTTTCAGGCCGCAACAAACTAAAGAAACTCATCATTCCCATGCTGTTAATCCTCAAGTTGTTCAAACTGAAGTTGCTTCTCTTCCTGCCACTTATTCTTGGGCTTGCCAGCTTCAAGAAATTCCTTGGATTCATGGCGCTTATTATACCCGGTAAGAACATTTTAAATTAGTCAGAGAGCTATGCATGTAGTTCCTCTGGTGGAGGAAATCCGCGATAAAACCAAAGTCACTGATATAGTCTTCCGTATAAATAAACTGAAGTGGCAACGACCTGACGTTTGTCGGAGATACGACAACCGCTGGAGTGGAGACCGCGTCTCGCCGAACCTAGTGTGGGACGCCCCTCGGGTAGATGGTGTGACGATCTGCGCAGGGCAGCTGGCAGGATATGTAAAGTCCATGGATGTGTAAAGTCGAAGATCGGCTAGTTAACAAGGTGGCACTTCTTTGTGGAGGCTTTAGGGAGGAATGTCGAGTCCAATTCCACTTTCGTAGAACTCGCCGAAATGAAATGTTTCATCCCCACCATCTGGAAGAGTGGCGATCCACTACGGTGCGTTTTTCTCGAAACTTCTTCGACATTGAAACCTTCAAAAACAAGCATACTCATATCTTAAAGCCAGCAACGTATCTGTGGTGCCTCTGGTGTTACAGATGTCTATGGGCCGCGTTAATTGCTATGCATCAGGTGATAGTTTGCTGAGTTGAGAAAGGAATGCTTAGATGGTTTGGGCGTATAGAGAGGATGGATAAAAGAAGTTTACGCTGCGAGGAAGGGTACGGTAGGGGAAGATCACGGAAAACATACCTTGATCAAATTGCTGAAGTTTTTAAGAAAGGCCAGATCAAGAGCCCTTAATCGGCTGGCTTGCACGAGGAGAGTAATGAGTGTGAAGGAAGCAAGGAAGGTATGCTGAGATCGTAGCAGATGGAGATCTGTGATCTCTGCCTACCCCTACGGGAGACAGGCGTGATGATATGTATGTATATATGATACCTCGTGTGCCTTCCTATCGTATAAAAAAATAAAGCAAATCAGTTTCACGTTACTTACTGTAATGTATTTAGCTGTCTCTCTCCTTTTCAAAAGCAGAGGTTTCTTTTTAGGGGAGTTCTAATGTCATTCTTTAACAGGCGTTATCGGCTACTTCAAATTCTGCAAGCCCAACTTGAAATCACCATTCTCGCCGAGCCACTACACCGGACCTCAGTACTCCCCGGCGGGTATCGGCCTCAGCCACGGACCGTACAGGGAGGAACCCAGCCCCACGTACTACGGACATCATCAAAGCTATCCTGTAAGTGTTTTAATAGTAAACAATTATTTTATTTAGTTACGTCCTAATTGCCCTAGTGGCCCAATCCTTTTTTTTTACACAAAACACGACATATAAGAATTAAAAGGTAAGAAGATGTACAAGGGCCAGCTTAACTCAAAATTCAGTTTTCTTCCAGCAAACCCAAGAGTGAAAGAGAGATAAGATAAGCTGTGAGGATAGAAATAAATGTACAACAACAAAATATAATAATAATATACATAACAATACATACTATATAAAACCATACATATCATCATCATCATCATCATCATCATCATCAGCAGCAGCAGCAGCAGCAGCAGCAGCAGCAGCAGCAGCCTGCGGCAGTCCACTGCTGGACATAGGCCTCCCCCATGGAGCGCCACCTAGTCCGATCTTCGGCTACACGCATCCAGTTTCTGCGAGCCGCCCTGCGCAGATCGTCGCAACATCTAGCCGGGGGGCGTCCCACACTACGTTTACCGAGACGCGGTCTCCACTCCAGCACTCGTCTGCACCAACGATCGTCGGATCTCGGACAGACGTGACCAGCCCATTGCCACTTAAGTTTGCTAATTCGAAAGGCTATGTCGGTGACTTTAGTTCTCTGGCGGATTTGTTCATTCCGAAACATATCTACCAGAGAAACTCCGAGCATAGCTCTCTCCATAGCTCTCTGAGCGACTCTGAGCTTATGAAGCAGACGGACTGTCAGCGTCCACGTTTCGGCGCCGTAGGAGAGTACGGGTAGAACACACTGGTCGAAGACTTTCGTCTTCAATATAAAACCATACATATATAAACATATAAATACTAATAATATATAATATATATTGAAAGGAAATTTTCTTTAATTCTTCTCTTAAATACATCCAGTGAGAGGCTATCACGTATGTGGGAGAGAGCAGCAACCTTCATTGGCAGTATGATATGAAAATATTTTTTTAATGTTATCTAAGTGTTGTAGATATTATAAATAGATAAATATAAAAATAACACATTCATATACACTCTCTTGCAAAAAAAACGGGCGATCTTGATTTTTCTACATTATTAGTAAAAATTTCCATGATAAAATCGCTTAAATTAAAGTACCGGCTCGGAGGAGAAATGAATTTTTTAAACAAGAATATTTTAATAAGTAATTAAATTCTATTTTCATTACTAATCTAATTATAATTGAATTAATATTGAAATTAATTTTTCTTTTTACCATCATCATCATTACGGTTTTATTCTTTTATTTCAGGGTGGCCATCATTACGGATCGAACGGTGTTGCATTCAGAGACCACGAACTGAGTGCTCAAGACTTAGCGTACCAAGGCTGGGAATATAGGAACAAACAGAACGGTGAAGGGATCAAAGCCGAAGAAGCATAAAGACTGAATTGTTTACAATTAAATTTATTATATTTAATTTTAACTAACTATTTAAGTTAATAATGAGAATTTTTTAATTGCATAATGTGAAGTCCAGATCAAAAAAGACGTTTAAAAGCTCCATCACCTTGCCACTTATGGCGTACATAGTTCATTAATTATTTATTTATTTGTTTATAATGTCAACTCTGCATAAACTATATATACGTATAGACACACGTAAAAATACATAAGTCGCTTATGGTTACATTCCATTATATACCAAGTCAAGTTGTACAGCGGTGGATCGCTTTACTTGTCCATAGTGATTGTGTAGATTACCAGCTGACCCAGCAAGAGTTCTTTTGCCATAAAAAATAAAAAAAAATTGTCCAAAAAAAAAAAATTTTTGGGGAGAACCACCCTTATCACCTAGGGGTATAAAAAATAGCTTACCTATTCTCAGACCTAACAAATAGGCGGTTTCGAAGGAGATATAATAAACACGAGATTTTTATATATTAGAATTATATTGAAATTTTCTTGATGTTTTAACAATGTTGCTCAGTCGCTATAGTCCCTGTGTTATATATAAATATATAATAAAGATTATATTCCTCTATACGCAGGGTTGTCTGATGTCCTACGCCTAAAATTAAACTTATATCAGCTTGCACTAAGGGATCCCTAATCGTTGGCTGCGACTTTAAAAGCGCGCAGTTTTCGCTTCCTTGGATGATTTCGCGTCGTCTCTAGGTGCAGTCATGTCCTTATCACCAGTCGGACCTATTGCTCATCTCCGTCCCGCCAGGAGAAAAACTTATGGCAGATGTCCGTTAAAATAGCAGGTGTGGATCGGGGCCAATCTATCTATACAGTTGTTATTGTACGTCTTTTTGAATGTATGTTTAGGAAACATCTCGAAGTTTATTCATCATTTTTACCAATGTGTCAAACTTTGGTCTTAATTTCTAAAAGTGTTGCGCATTTATTATTTTTATTTCTAATTGTTAATAAAACTTCAGTGTCATAATAAATAGATGTGTAAATAAGATCTTAAATTTTTTTATTGTATTATTAAGTGTGTTTTATTAGTTGCAATGATTATAAGTTTCGTTATTAAATAAAATTATTTTGAAATATATTTATTTACTTATCTCTATTTATTAATGTCAAAATTTAACAAAAAAGATTAGACGTTTCAAGGTACGACAGGTCTATTCGTAGATCAAAACCACTCTCACTCCATTCTTTCACCACAAATTTCACTTTTTTTCATGTTTGTGGTATTAATTAAAAGTATTTTTATATATATATATATATATATATATATATATATATATATATATATATATATATGTTATATATATATATATATATATAATGCTGTTCGTTAATCTCGCTAAAACTCGAGAACGTCTGGACCGATTTGGCTAATTTTAGTTTTGAATTATTTTTAGGATTCCAGAAAAGATTTAAAAAGTTACTAAATATGATAAAAATATTAGGAATATACTAAAAGCAAGATTTTCGTTTTCCCTTAGAAACTATCCCTGCCTGTCAAATACTTGATGTTCGTCCCGTCGTTCCGAAATCAATTAAATTTAAAAGTCGTTCAGAAATCAAATTAAATTCAAAAGTGAAGTTATTTTTTTATTGATTACGATTTCTTTCTGTTACTGTTAAGTTTTGACCACATTTTTTACTAATGTTGATACATTCTGCAATTATCATTCAGCTTTTTTATTTATTGATTCTGAAGCGGTACGAAGTTTGCCGGGTCAGCTAGTTTCAAAATAAATAGGACTAAAAATATATTTTATCTCGCAAATATTGTACTTATCGCCAGTATTTTTTAACGTGCGCTTTGACAACATCATTTCCATTCTCTTTGCTCAGGAACACAATTTCATCTAAATCCTTTAATATATGAACATCTCTACTATCATCCCTTCTATATCTGTTGTGGAACGGTAACCTTTGAAACGGCATCGGATATCTGGTGAACTTTGAGTTCTTTTTAAACTTCTTTTTCTGATTCACTTGAGTTGTAGCACCGTCATTCCTCTCTAACGAAGACTTGTCCCTCTTGTTGACTATCATCGAAGCCTTTGTCGGTACCATTGTCGCTTGATTAAAGTACTTTCTGCTTTTGGCTTTGTTCTTCTTTATTATTTTCTGTACAGTTCTCTTCGGTGACTTCTTCGCGATTCTTTTTAATTTATAACGATCTTCGTAATATTTGTTCGGTACACGCAGTAAGTTTTCAGATTTATCGACATATGACAAATTGTGGGCCCCCATCTGAAAACGATTGTATGTAAAAATAAGGCAGTTAATTAATAACGACAACCTTTTTGACAAAATAGCGAAGCTTTTTTACATCGCTATTGATATATATAGCCTATTTTATGGTATCGGAAGCCAAACGAGCAGGCGTGTCACCCAATGGAAAGCAATTAACGTCACCCATAGAAATTCGCAATTCTATAGGCATTATAGAAGCAGTTTTTTGAAGGATCCAATGTCGTATTGATTTAGAAACACTGCTGGGGGTAGCTGAAAAAACGCACCGTACTGGATTCATCTGGATAGAGAGATAACTTTTCTTTGTGGCGAGTTATGCGATCGTTCATCGATCGAAATTATTTCTAAAGGTATTTATTTATTTTCAATATGGGGTGCCCGCCAATTCACCCGATAGGTATGGTGGGTTAAGGTAAAACCTCCAAAAAAAGGGGAAGGTCTAACACATATACGTATATCCTAATAGATAAATCATATGATTGAATTACAATTGACAAATACAAATGATCTCGTAATGTGTACTCACCGGTTGTATAAGGGGAGTCAAATGATGATTTGATACCACATGACTGTTTTTCTCCTCGTGTACTCTCATCGATCGGTCCTGTAAAAACATAAATCTTTGTCTTTTAATTCCTTTACAGTTATGCCGCAGAGAATCTTACTGTAGCTTATCTGCAGCATTTTAAAGTTATGTTAGAACACTCTCCTCCATAGACAATCTAGCTCATTAATGTCGCTGAAAAAAATTGCCAAAACGTTGATATTTCGAGAAATGTTTACAAAAATATGCTTGCAGCATAATGCTTCTGATTATAAATGTAGACATATGTTGATCAACATTTGTCTATTTAGGAAAGCATTACAATAAAAGGAAAACAAAATAAATGACCATTTCCGACACATCAATGTAAAGAACATTGATATGATATATATATATATATGATATATATACTATAGTCTATATCTATATACCTATATATATATATATATATATCGATATATATATATATATACTATATATATATATATATATATATATATATATATATATATATATATATATATATATATATATATATATATATATATATATATATATATATATATATATATATATATATATATATATATATATATATATATATATATATATATATATATATATGTATATGTATTTTTAAGTTGGCTACAAGAGCTCGTGAAAAGTAGCAAGCATATAAAATAGACCTGGAGTGCACTTGGTAAACATAGAGTATAACAATCAATGGGAAACATCCACACCCCGTTAATGCAGAGTTTAGGTATGAGCCCCGGGGATCAGAATTCCTCCACTCGAGTAGCAAATTATCTATTACGGTGCAGTTCTCTTGAAACTTCTTTCCACGCACCACCACTCTGTAGCTACCTTCGGCAGTCTTTCCGAACCGATACCACATTGGGACCATCAAAAAACAAGCCTACAAATACCTAAAAGGCCGGCAACGCTTCCGCGACTCCTGCGGTGTCGCGGTTGTCTATGGGCGGCGTTGATTGCTTTCCATCAGGCGACACGCTTGCTCGTTTGCCCTCCTATGCCATAAAAAAAATCAAACGCGCAACAACAAAAAAATTTTAAAATATATATTTCATTATACATACAACATTTGATGATGCTAAATCAAGTTACAGTCATTATCTCAATTTATAAGCCATTGAATGCATAAATTAAATTTAGGACACGTTTCAATTCGACGCGAACAGCTTACCGCACAATATTGGGGTTGATTTGAGTTGACAGTGAAGTGCTAACGATTTATTACTGTTGGAAATTTACATCGGACAACAACGTTGATAAACATCTGCCGTCTACTGGCCTGTATATTTTAGTAAGGTTCTTCATTACAATATTAATCAAAATCGAAGAAGGCATACTCGATTTCTCGATCGAATTTTCGATACATTATCAATGTATCGAAAATTCACATATATTGTAACATTTATAAACACGATTTAACGACAACCTCCCTAAGGCGTCGATATCACTCGGCTTTGGTTGGTTTAGCTTGTTTCCCATACAATGATACACTCTATATAGCATTACACCCACTCTCAATAACGACAGCAATTTAATAATATAAAGTACTTTTTAAGTTGCCAATATTAGTAAAAACAGCGCAGCTGTGTACGTTAATTATTGGAAAAGTACTTTCTTTATCACCAAGATGCCTCAATATCGCAAGATATGAATAAAATAATTAAAAAAATACAACAAAATTACTGGTGCAGCTAAAGACGTCAGACAAAAATAACAGACTATACTCAATAGCGATCGAATAAGAATTGTTATTTATGTAATCACTAACACTAGTCTGAAATAAACTTTTGCTTTTTCTAATACAGATTTTTCTTCTCTCCATTTAACGACAACTCTCTATAACGTCAAAATATGCACAGTCCCTTGAGGGTCGTTATAATAGAGTTTGCACTGTATTTATTTATCCTACAGACTTGATATTAAATAAACATTAGCTTAGTAGCATAAAATAAAATAAATTAATTAATGTATATACATTCAGTCACAGATAAACAAACAAAACAATTCTTTTTGACTTTATATATTTAATTTAGTAAAGTTTTTAAATTTAAATTTGTAAAGTTGTGTTAAGTATAGCAAGTAAATAATATATGTAATACATAAATGTATCATAGAAGGGAACTGCCTGCCGTAGTACAGGGTTCGCCCTAATTCGGCAAGCAGTGAAACAAAATTGTAAACCCGTCAATGAGCAATAGATATATATATATATATATATATATATATATATATATATATATATATATATATATATATATATATATATATATATATATATATATATATATATATATATTATATATATATATATATATATATATATATATATATCTCTTCCAGAAATGGCTCATACCCATACCCGGCAGTGAGATATATATGTGCTGTATATAAAAATATAGAAGTTGAAGACATTTTAAAACAGTACCTGACCCTCATGTTTATTTTTCTTATATTCTATATCATATTTTATTAAGTGTTGATTTATATTATTATAAAGCTTTTATCACAAATTTTTTGACGTTTTTTCATGAAAATTTAAATAGATGATTTTTTTGCACGTCCTCTTCGTAGAAGTCTCTTTAAAACCTATAGTAGATTTTTAATATATTTTCATGAAATGTTTGAAACACCGGAATTGTGTGAAGACTTTTGATTATATAGATATAACAATAATTTCTTACCTCTATAGACCTAGATGATACTGAAAATTTCAAAAAAATATTTAACACTAACAATATTAAAATCATCATTAATATTGAATTACATAAGTTTGATACGAACGCACGCAGAATCGCGAACAACTACTTTTATAAACTAAGCTACGAGATTATCGTACTAGGAACTCAAAACACCATTGTTCCATCGACCCAGTGCAGGGTGTTTGAAAAAAATACGGTGAAATGTAACAACGGATGTACTCGTTGTGTTTTTAAATTGAGATTCTTTCTCTCTTTGTTAAAAATAAGAGTTGTTCAAACAACTCATTGCTCCAATGATTTACTTTTCCACGCGTTGTCATTGTTATAGTTGTTATTTATAAAATCACAAGTCATTGAAGGTCAAAATCCTTAAAGATATTACAACTGCTTCCGAATTTATTATCGTCTAAAAACAAATAAGTTTGAAGGTGTAATATTTTTATAACTATGATCGTCATTAGTTAAATTCAGTATCGCTCTCAAGTGAACCTAATTATTTTAACAAGGTTTGAAAATTTGACTGTTTATTTTGAATACTTCCAAAGATTATATCGAAGTTGAACTTCATATTAAGTTATTTGATTTTTCCTTTACTTAATTTACGTTGCGAATGTGGATGGAAGGGTTGGTAGGGGAAGACCACGGAAAACATACCTTGACCAAATTGCTGAAGTTTCTAAGGAAGGCCAGGTCAAAGTACCCTTAACCGGTTGGCTTGCATGAGGAGAATAATGAGTCGGCCTACTTTCCTTAGTTCCTCCAAACTAAGGAAAGTAGGCCGAGATCGTATCAGATGGAGATCTGTGGTCTCTGCCTACCCCTACGTGAGATAGGCGTGACTATATGTATGTATGTATGTATGTATTTAATCTTCTCAATTCTTTCTTTAATGTATTTAATCACTCTTTTCGTCCTTACTTGTATATAATCTCCTTTTGTATATAATCGTGTTTTTAAAATTATATATTTTTCATCAATCGCTTTTTGTATTATTTACATAATGATCTTTATTCATTTTTTTCCAATCACCAATCATCTTCCAGAAAGAAGAAGAAGAAATCTTCTTCTTTCATTCTACCCTTTTCCTCCGCTTATTATCCACACCCGTTGATCAATATATAAAAAATAAGAGAAATTATTATATCCGTATTTGTCCTTTTTTTAATAATTTTTATATAGTGCAATTAAAGTGTAAATGAATAGACTTTTTTGATCTACACTAATTTTGTGATTATTTATATTAACTATTTCTTAAACTGTTTATTATACGTATAAAGACTTTTTAAAATAGAAAATATGTTAGTCTTGGTTATCCTTATATTTAAATTTGTTGCAACTAATTTTCTCATTAATTTTATTATTTTCCTATAGTTCATTAACATTTACAAATCTCTTTTTAATAAAGGGATTACCATAAGATTTTTCACGAAGATAAGAAATATCTTCTCCGCTATGAGAATATTAATACCCTTAACGATGGGCATAATCTGATGTGGAAAAAACCATAGAAATGTTATAATGTTTTTTTGTAGGGTGAGTATAGTTTCTTATTTTGTTTGATGACTTTTAAGTAATTATTAAATTATTAAAAATTAAAAATAAATATTTTTGAAGTGAAAACTTGAATACCGTTACGATTTCAAACTCGATGAAACGAAAAAGCGACACTAAAAAGAGACAAACATCTATAGGATTTAGCCTACAAGAGAATAAGATGCATATTATCTTGTTGATGTTTAATTTTCCGAAGGTTTCATTTCGTCCACCTTTGAACTGCACACATTTTTTTTATGCTTTAATACATTTTATTCTTAACAAACTTAAAAAAGAAATAAATTCGTTTTGATCATCATTGATTCAAATAATTAATTAAAACAGACAAAAACTTTATAGAATTATACCAATATTATTAAAAATAGATTTTATATACAATATTAAGACTAGATTTTCGGAGCCCGCCTGCAGCGGTCCCTCAAAAATTCACGAGCGTTTCGGGCCTATACCAAATTTCGGTCAAATTGGCCCATATATGGCAATTTTCAGTTTGTATCCCAGGCCATCTTGTTTTTATCTTTTTATTTGGGAACGACCGCGGTAGGTGTTAAGGTATTCCGGCAGGCCGTCGAGTAATTTTTTACCAATTTCAGATCTTCAAAGTTTAATTATAATTTCTCTGTCTCGAGCCCCACCTGAACACTTTCTCCGAATAAGCCTCCATCTCTTACAGTTTCCTATAACGTGTCAATAAGTCAGTGAGTGAATGGTTATGCAGGTTTATGTAATATTAATACTACATTTTAATTTTCAGAAATGTTATATAATTCTTGTAGTAATGTGCATCGCGGCCAGAACTTTATGTTCCCGTGTCATAGACGGTTTTGGACAAAAAAGTGTTTACGTGACCGAGTATTGCCCTAAGATGCAGTATTGTGAGGAAGGAGCACATGTTATGTGTATGTACTATGATAAAGTAAGTGAGATAGAGTAAGCAGATAAAGGTGGGGTGCTGTCAGTCCAAAAAACTACACTAACTATATTTATATGACTACACAAGTTTTTAGGAAACCACCACCTGTAACAAATATAGTAGCCCTTTAAAATTCATGTGACGTAATTTATTGACGGCCCCCAATTCCTCCTTACAGAATAAAGAAATGGGTCCGCGATGCGCTAACTCGCAAAACGTAACCATAACGCCTCAGTTAGCGTCCAAATTGCTGGAAATATCTAACGCGTAAGTAAATGTATTAACATATTTCTAATATATATTATTAACAAGTTCTATGCGTTGCAATTTTCAAAGAACTTTTGAACACACTGTCACGTTTGGGAGCTTAGATCTCTTAACCAAACTCAATTGTAGTGCACATGAAACCCCTCGCTAAAAAAAAATAAATACATTTGTATACAAATGATTCGTTGCTCTACATTTTGATAATTTCACATGCGGTTATAGACCGCGTCTCGACAAACGCAGTGTGGGACGCCCCCCGGCTAGATGGTGCGACGATCTGCGCAGGGCGGTTGGCAGAAACTGGATGCGTGAAGCCGAAGACCAGGCTTGGTGGCGCTTCTTGGGGCAGGCCTATGTCGAGCAGTGGACTGCCGCAAGCTGTTGATTGATTGAAGGCGTATAAGTGGAATTATATGAAATAAATGCGTGTATCGTGACTTTTTAAGTTGACTGAAAGTTCAAGACGTAACGTGACAAACTGACTAATACATTTTAAAATATCTACTATACTAAAATGCAAATATCAGATACAAGTGTTTTCCACACATAGTGAGAAAATACTATAATAAGCGCTGCATCAACAAAAGACCCCTGCGAGATGTTTTAGATCTCATAAAACAGTGAATTTGTCAATCTATTTATTCAATCACAAAAAAAAAGATGTGAACTTACAAATATATAATTATAGTTTACAAGAACCTTGATAAACTTTTATATGAAGAAATAAGAACTTTTAAAAAATTTTCTCATTCACAAAAAAGTGAGAGAGCACTTTGTATTTTCAAAGTGAAACCTATTTTTCTTTTAACCCACAAAAATTTTATCTAAATATTTTATTTCACCCAAAGATACTTTTCAGAATAAGAAGCAAAATAGCCTTGGGCAATGAAAAAGGCAAGGATGGCATCCGGCTACCGAAGGCTTACGGAATGTTTAGATTGGTAAGATCCTTTCAAACCTTATTAATTTGGATTTCAACGTTTTGTAACACAAGAATTTTATTTCGTAAGATTTTAATATTCCTCCAATAAATAGTGGGAATCATGTGAATGTTTTGATTCATTTATTATATATATATTATGTATATTCATTTATTTGATCAAAGAAAATGAATATGAAGCCCAAATATAATATATTATAACCTTATTTAAACACATACAAATCAACTTAAAGGTTCAAAGGCTCAGCCTTGGCAACGTCTTCTGGGAAATATAAATGTATTAAAATATGCATGCATGCATGTGTTTATATATACATACGTGTACATATGTGGATATTATTTATTTTGTTGTATATTAAGATCGAGCTGTCAATGTTGGATTTTAAAAAGAAACATAATTATGGAGTCAGGCGTTACTTTGCGGAAATCCATTACTATATGGACAGTCAAAAGTTTTACTTAGCTAAGATCCGCGACAAGCAAAACAATAACAGAAAACTAATAATCTGTGTTTTTCCGCTGAGTTAAGTTCCAAATAGATCCACTTAACCCAGCGGAAAAACACACATTATTAGTTTTCTGTTGTTGTTTTGCTTGTCGCGGATCTTAGCTAAGTAAAACTTTTGACAGTCCATATAACATAATTAGTTGGCAGACAGACGATATAAGATGTCTGAATTTAATATTGCGATTTATAAATAAAAGGAGAACACCAGTTGCATCATTTATAGCAAATTAGGGAATTTTCCCTCAATCGTCTTTCTTGCCGGACGGATTAGATATCGCGAAATGGTTTTCGTTAGTATATACTGCTGCTTATTTACGGATATTTATTTATAAAGTTGCATCGTATGACACAAACGGGAAGAAATGCGATGGCTATTCTATGCTCGAAACCGCGAAATTGTCTGTCTATCTGGTTGTCCTGTATGCATTATTATACCATACATCCGATCGCCGTGAAGTTTTGGAAAGTTTTTCAATACATTCCCCTGATGGTTTTTGTATATCTGGTACATCTATTTTACGACAGGCGACATGCGTGTATACAAATAAAATGTTTTCCCGATGAAAATGAACAATTTTAAATAACAGTGATATATATTAATATATATGACATACATGCATATGAACACGCCTATTTCCCGTAGGGATAGAAAGAGACCACAGACAGTTACGACCCCGGCACACTTTGCTTCATCCACACTCATTACTCACATCGTACAAGCGCGTCGGTTAAGGGTACTTTTGAGCTGTTTATAAAAATGACACAATGTGTATTGAATTTTTTCACAATGGGTTTCCTTGAATTCCCTTTATATCGAGATCGTAGCCACGCGCAATGGGTTATATATATATATATATATATATATATATATATATATATATATATATATATATATATATATATATATATATATTCACCGTAGGGGTTGGCAGAGGTCACAGAGCTTCATCCGCTACCATTCTACGTAGCGAAACGGTTCTCCATTGGTCGCTTCTCGCCCTAGTGAGAATCAGGACGTGACGGGTGGCGAACCACGTCGCCGTCATTTTTCAACAAATTAGGTATATTAAATTTGTCTTAGTGAATCCCACGAGCCGCAAGGGCCATTACAACCCCAGCAGAGCCTTGCATGCTGAGGTAAGGCACCATAGTACCCGAGGGAGCCCGATCTCGGGACGGTCGGCACGCTTACGTCTAAGTTCGCCCTTAGCCGCGCATCTATTGGCACGGCAGACCGTGGATTGGCGGAGAGGAAGGGAAAGGATAGATAAAAAAAGGAAAGGATAGAGAAGAAAGGAAAGGACAGGAACGGAAATGCGGATTGGGGGGTCCCAGACTCGGAATAAATATTTATAAATCCATACATTTATTCCGATGCGGGGATCGAACCAACGACCATTGACTACGCGGGCGGAGGGCCCCGCCTCTGAGCCAATCGGTCGATCAATGGGTTAGCTAATAAATAATATATAAAATACGCACTAATGTACCTTATAAACTTCTTAACACTCACTGACAAAGTTAAGAACACTGCGCTTAAATCGTTGACTTTAAAGGCATGAAAACTTCCACAATTCAGAGATGCTATTCGTAAATTTTTATCTCCTTAGGGAATATTCACACGAAATGAAATTGTGTACGGAAGGTATCGTTAAGTTGTTAACTTGATGAGAAATCTAATCAAGCATACTGATTGAAAACAAA
Source organism: Baronia brevicornis (assembly GCA_031353405.1). NCBI lineage: Eukaryota > Metazoa > Arthropoda > Insecta > Lepidoptera > Papilionidae > Baronia > Baronia brevicornis. The sequence goes on along the minus strand of JASFAT010003873.1, from coordinate 38,966 downwards.
ATACCGAGTTAAATTATCAACATGATCATCAACAATAGCCTGCGACGGTCCACTGCTGGGACCACGCCTCCTCTAAGATTCACCTGCTAAGCCTTCAGGTTAAATTAAATTGTAAATCTATATTTTTCAAAATTTGCAGCAATGGGACGAAGAGCTTGCTACCTTCGCTCAGGTTTTGACCAATCAATGCGTTTTGAGACACGACATATGCAGAGCTACGAGTAAGTGCTTATTTCTTATTACTTCCTCGACCATTCTCCTCCATTTCGCCCTGTTTTTCATTTCAGTCTTGGCGTCCTCGACAATTCTGCTCCATTTTGTCTCTCGACCTACATTTACCAACATTGTATCTTTTTACTTCTTTCACCGCTACGAGCTATTTCAGTTTTGACGTCTACAGTTATTCTCTTCCATTTCACCCTGTCTCTCGTCAAGTCTCAAGTCAAGATTGTATATTTTTACTTCTTTCGGCGCTACAAGCCATTTCAGTTTGGCGTTTTCGACGATTCTGCTCCATTTCGCCCTATATCTTTACCTTCATTTAACAAGACTGTATCTTTTTAGTTTTTTCACACTACAAGCTATTTCATTCTTGGCGTCATCAATGATTATTTTCCATTTCGCCATATCTCTCGAGCTCCATTTACCAAGATTGTATCTTTTTACTTCTCTCGCCATTACAAGCCATTTCAGCCTTTGCGCTCTTAATGACTCTCCTCCATTTCACCCTGTCTCTCAATGTCCGTACGTATCTCGACTCGATGATACCTTTCTTATACTCATTTAATATACTAAAAGAACCATATTTTTTTTGAAAGAAGACTAGCAATGTTTTTAATATTTTTAACCATTAAAATTGTTTTGCAAAAAGTGGTCGATGACCTTATTAAGGCATCAGAAAACTAATTCAGATCGTCCTTAAAACGAAGAACGAACATTGTAACATGGTCTTATATCTTGCCGTGATACTTTTCTGTTTGTAATATTATCTGGGAGAAACAAAAAGCGATGTCGAAATAGTGCTCGTATTTGTTTTTGTTATTATTTTTAAAAAGAAGACTCGCTATGTTTTTAATAATACACGAATTCTTGTCGACCATTCCAACTAAGCTAATAATGCTTATGCTTGTTTAGGTATGTATGTGATGATAGAAATTATTTACTTTCACTCGGCTTTTTATAAAAATTCAAGATTTCTTCACAAAATTTAATAATTCACCCATACCCAATATCGGGAAACTAAATGAATATATAATTAATGCCATACTAAATAATTTATAGAAAAATTCCCTGATCCGGGCCAAACCGCTGGTCTGGTGCGTTACACGTACCCGGACTGGCTCCCCATTTCAAAGAACTTCCGAGGCGAAGATGTGGACATCACTATACCAGGTCTCAATGAAGTTAAGCTGGGATACGCCGTGAAGCAAACGACGAAGTCATGGTACGACCAGAAGGAATACGTCACTCCGGAAATGATCACCAACTATCCAGATTGGCTACAGTTAGTATACACATGAATCTAACACATTCACTGCGGTACGAGAAATATTTGGTAGAACAAATTTTTTCGAATTTTTTTTTTGAAAAAAAAAATACATATTCGGATAAGAACAAAAGTACGATAAATAGACAATTTTGTTGAAAATGACTGTTTTTGAGTAATCAGATACAACTTTTTCAGAAATATTAAGTTTTTTTTGGCTCTGGTGGTGAATTTTGCGGTATACTACGTTTTCGCTTTTTTGTATCAATATTTATCTGTAATAAAAAACGAATAATAACCGAATCGGTATGTCTCACCACGGACCAGCCTAGTGACAACGACTATGCTCCATCCAAATTAATGATGTAACTGTTTTAAATAAAGAACTTTTCACACCAACTTAATGAGTGACGTGTTTTTATTTCATTTCATAATCTTATATTATTATCAGTTATATTGTTTAATTGTGGTGGCGTATTATACAATATAGTTCGAATAAGTTGTATAAGTGCAGTGATATGAAATAAATGCGTGTATCGTAACTTTTTAAGTTGACTGAAAAAGTCCATAGAAGGTTTGGATAGAGTAGACACCATTTTATCAGGACGCAACGTGATGAGCAGACTGATTATATTTCAAGAGATTTGATGTTATCGTATTTACTTGACACTGGCATAATAGTTATAACTAATTGTCATCAAATAAAAGAAAAAAAAATACAAAAAAATAACACTGTCTTTGCTTTGTTAAAAAAAGTCTGCAGTCAACAAATAATTCACCTTGCAGTATTTTCTTATCATGGTATGAAAAAAGTATAAGTTCTTGTTTTGCTTTGAACACCAACGCTCTCAGTAAGAAATTTTTCCTTCGATTTATTACATAGGATGGAAAGTTTTGCGATAATTTTCCTGTGAAAAATTATTTCGTTATAAAAAGTAGTATCTCGTTGTATTCAAGAATTGACATACGGTGAAACTGATGAACTTTTACGGTTTCCGAAATAAGGTTTTTAGTTACACACATAGAAACACTTATACACATTCACACAGACATGTTGCATGTAAAAACACACTAGGGTAAAGTCCAAGTTTTTAATGATAGATCGTTCATTGTTTTAATTAATAATTTACATGTATACTTACAAAATAACACACAATATTTTATGATTAACGAGGTCAGACGTTACTTTGTGGAAATGCATTATTATGTCTTCTATATACGGAAGATACCGTAGACCTGGTACGGTACGGCCGTTTTTTCGGCAACGTTTAGTTTCAGTTCAACGTAAATCCACTTCATCCAGCAGGAAAACACACACTATTATTTTTCTATTTTTGTTTGCTTGTCGCGGATCTTAGCTAAGTAAAAGTTCGGACTGTCCACATACCAATATTATAGTTATTTTTTTTATTTTTATTTATTTTTTTATATATTCACGCCTATCCCCCGCAGGGGTTGGCAGAGACCACAGAGCTCCATCCGCTGCCATTCATCGCAGCGAAACGGCTCGTCATTGGTCGCTTTTCGCCCTCGTGAGAATCAGGACGTGACGGGTGGCGAACCACGTCGCCGTCATTTTTCGACAAATTAGGTATATTAAATTCGTCTTAGTGAATCCTACGAACTGCAAGGGAGGATGGAGGTCAGCCCCAGCAGAACCCTGCATGCTGAGGTAAGGCACCATAGTCCCTGGGGGAGCCCGACCCCGGGACGATCGGCACGCTTGCGACTAGGCTCGTCCCTAGCCACGCATCCATGTGTACGGTAGACCGTGGATTGGCGGAGAGGAAGGGAAAGGATAGAGAAGAAAGGAAGGGGCAGGAAAGGAAATGCGGATTGGGGGGGTTACCAGACTCGGAATAAACATTTATAAATCCATATAAATGTTTATTCCGATGCGGGAATCGAACCCGCGACCATTGACTCCGCGGGTGGAGGGCCCCGCCACTGAGCCAATCGGTCGTCGTCGTATCGTCGTATAATCTAGTTAAGTTACATTTAATTTGTATGTACATCAACATTTTAAATATTATTATACATAATTGTGTAATTAATATTCATTCTGCAATGTTTTGCTGTAATACAGGCAGGCACAGCGACAGTGGCTAATATAAGTATCAAATTTATTACTTTGTAAAACTTAAAATAATAATAAAAAAATAATTATTATTTTATAATATAATCGTATTATTTTTTCGGAATAGGAATCCAGCGAAGCGGGCCGGCAAACTGTACATGGAGATGATAGCTAGCAGCGCAACACACATGGGATGTGGTATGTCTGCCTACAGCGAGTACACATATCGAGACAACTACGCGGCTATGAACTACAACGTAAGCTGTTTATTTATTTTATTTTCATCAAATAAATCGACAAATTAGCAAGCCGGTTATCTTATGGTAAGCAATCATTCCTGCCCATATACATCTGCAATACTTAGGAAACTGCAGATTCGTTACCTTCTGATTTATTTATTAGGTTAAGTTACAGTCAAAGATAATATAAACTTAATAATGTTTAGACTATAACTCTTTAAATTTGCGCACAGCATGGCTACATTTTAACAATAGGATTACTTATTCAAACTTACATAATAATAAAATACAATAAAATGAAACACATAAAATAAAATTTAAAAAAGAAGGACAACAATATCGTGATCTATCGGCTGCGAAAGATATCCTGATATTATCGCTTTGATTGGCGTGTTTTAATATCGAATGTTTTTTTTTTTACTTTGAATAATAAATATATTATAGAATTGATGTAAAAGAAGTTACCATAGCGAGTGCTCCTAGAAATTGTTCCAAATAATTCACACACAAGTATCTCACCATCTGGATGAGTCGGTCGAATCGATATCCAGTACGGAGCGTTTTTGTCGAGGCTTTCATTCCAGGTGCCGCTACCCTGTGGACCCGGCTACCTTCGGCGGTATTTCTGAACCAATACGACATATATACATACATATCGTCACGCCTGTTTCCCGTAGGGGTAGGCAGAGACCACAGATCTCCAGCCGCTACGATCTCGGCATACCTTCCTTGCTTCCTCCGCACTCATCCATCCTTCCTCTCACATTCATCATAGCGAAACGGCCCTCCGTTAGTCGCTTGTCGCCCTCGTGGGAATCAGGACGTGACAGCTGTCGAACCACGTCACCGTCATTTTTTAACAAATTAGGTATATTAAAGACGTTATACGACATTGGAGTCTTCAATAACCAAGCCTACGCATTTCTCAAAGACCGGTAATGCTTCTGCAATGCCTATAGCCCTGCGGATGTAAAGCCAGCGTTGATTGCTTTCCGTTCTGTGAATCGCCTGCTCGTTTGCCATCCTATCCCACAAAAAAAATACGATAAATATTTGTATGATCTACATGTATCTATTTCTAATCTGGGTGTTTGGCCTTGAAAAGTATAAAACTTTAAACATAAAACAAAAGTCAGTATAGAACCCACTATAAGAAAGAAGATATTTTTCCTCAAAAAAAAAGGTTTTTATTATGCAACTTCCCTTCAGTCTATAAACTATATAATCGTATGGAAAGTTTGCGCATAAGCGATACTCAATAACAAATCATATTTAAGTGCAAAAAATGGAGCAAACATTTTGAATAAAAAAGAGTTTCCAAAGCCATTACAAGGGTAGAAATAGAAGTGATAAATAGGAGTACAGTGTCCTCTATCTACGGTCGTGAAGTTACGCGAATGTTTCGGAGTTTGGTTAACAAAGTTATAGAACTAAATAATCAGTCTAAATACAACATACTACATTAACTTTATTCATTTGGCGGATAAAACAAGTCGTAGTCACTGAAGTATTTATAAATATATACTTCTGTGACCACATATATGTACATATGTCACAGAATCATGTGGACAATTAGAACTTTTATTTAGCTAAGATGAATAGAACAGAAAAATAATAAACTCAAAATAAATCTTTCCGAAAAAACGGCCGCCAGCAATTCACACACACTATCAAGATGCATAAACTACAAGTTTTAAAAAATGTATTTGGACTTGAGTGGATGAATAAAAAGGTATTTTATTATCGATTGAAAAATCAGGTCTGGGAGTATGTTTGCCTAGCCGCTTGTTCGGTATTTATAGTATTGGTACACGGGTACGCGACCCTGGCCTCTTGAGCTACTACCGTATCACTCCTCGTCTTCCGTTGCGGTAGTATCATATCCATATCATCCTGTCTAAATCCATCTTTTCTTTCTCCTGCCTGTTCCGGTCTGCCATGCCAAAGGATGCGTGGCTAGGGGCGAGATTAGTCGCAAGCGTACCGACCGTCCCGGGACCGGGCTCCCCGGGTACTATAGTGCCTCACCTCAGCATGCGGGCCTCTACTAGGGCTGACATCCATCCTCCCTTGCGGCTCGTGGGATTCACTTTGACGAATCTTAATATACCTAATTCGTTAAAAAATGACGGCGACGTGGTTCACCACCCGTCACGTCCTGATTCCCAAGAGGATAAGAAGCGACGAACGGAGAGCCGTTTCGCTACGATGAATGTGAGGCGAAGGATGGATGAGTGTGAAGGAAGCAAGGAAGGTGTGTTCGGATCGTAGCGGATGGAGATCTGTGGTCTCTGCCTAACCCTACAGGGAGACAGGTGTGACTATATGTATGTATGTATGTTGAAAACTTGAACAAGATATATAATTAAATACATATATAGGGAGAGTGTGAAGTAATAGTAGGAATTTAAAAATATATCAATATAAATTATCCCTAAATATTGATTAATTTTTGCAGTCAATTCAAGTTGTATGCAACTTTTCGGCTCGTCCGCGAAGGGGACAAGAAGTTTATAATACAGACCCACCCAACAACCCACCTCCAGGCACCACCTGCGGCTGTCCCGATGGATACGAAGAAGACGAAGACTGCTTGTGCAATGAAAGTGAAAATGTCAAACGTATGTACATATACCCTAAAATATTCTAGCTGAATGTCAAACGTATCTAAATATACCCTAAAATATTTCAGCTGAATGTCAAACGTATCTAAATATACCCTAAAATATTTCAGCTGAATGTCAAACGTATCTAAATATACCCTAAAATATTCAAACGTACATACTGAATGTCAAACGTACATAGATATACCCTACAATTCTCCAGCTGAATATCAAACGTATGTAGATATACTCTAAAATATTTCAGCTGAATGTCAAACGTGTGTAGATATATCCTAAAATATTCCAGCTGAATGTCAAACGTGTGTAGATATACCCTAAATATTCCAGCTGAAAAATTCCAACAAAACAAAGAGAAGTTTCATCCCCACCATCTGGATGAGTGTCAATCCAGTACGGTGCGCTTTTACCGAAACATCTTTCCATGCACCAATACCCTGTGGAACCAGCTACCTTCAGCGGTATTCCCGAACTGATACGACAATGGAATCTTCTAAAAAACAAGCCTACACATACATTAAAAACCGGCAGCGCTTCCGTCATACCTATGGTGTCGCGGATATCTATGAGTGACGTTGATTGCTTACCATCAGGCGACACGCTTGCTCGTTTGCCTTCCTATCCCATAAAAAAAATAATAAATTTAATCTATAACAGAGACAAGAAGTCAACTTAAGTGATCACCGCCGTCCATACAATTCGACAACGCGCGAAGTCATAACAATGCTTTGCTTTTTATGGCTCGCCTCTTTAGTACTGAACATCGCAAATGTTCAAGAAAGACAAGGAAGACAGACATCTACCTCAGATTTTTTTCGCAACCCATATATATCCCACTGCTGAGCACGGGCCTTCCCATTTCTGGAGAAACAGACGTTAACCAGGCTTGTCGAATGAGGATTGGCGGGGTTACCAGACTAACAATAAATATTTGTAGGCCATACATACATTTATTGCGATGCGGGGATCGAACCCACGGCCATTGTCTCCGTGGGTGAAGGGCCCGTCACTGAACCAATTAGTCGTCTACCTCAGATTGAAAAATCATATTTATAGGATTAAACGTTATGTTAGAGTCAGATGTTAAAGTTCAATTTCCAGGTGATCATTTTACGATATTTTTCCAGCTGTACCTAAGCCCAATGCAAGATCCTGTAGCGGTAAAAACTGTGCACCTACTGTAGTTCTTTTGCCAATAATTGCCTTGGAAGACGCCCCTCCGCATAAACTCTGTGGAAATAGGTAATTTTTTTTATAGAACATAAATAATATTTTACCAAACCTTCACTATAAAGTTAAAATTAGTAAAATCAACTACATATGTGCTCATAAAAACTATCAATAGCTAACCTATTTGGCTCAGTGGCGAATCTATTGCTTTCCGAGTTAATTGGTCACGAGTTAGTATCCCGAATTTTGGTCCACTACGAATCCGCCTTTGACAAGCATGGTGGATTAATGTCCATTTAACTAGAAATAGAGAGGACAAAGAAAAATCAAAATGAGATTAGAAGGTAGTCGTTTTTACATTTTTTATTTTCAAAAAACGCTTTTGTAAAACACAAAATATTGTCTTCAGTATATGGAATCGTAATTCTATCAATACGGCATGGCATTTATAATTGTTATCATTGCCAAATCCAAGAATTCGATAGCGAATTATTCATGGTGGCAAAATTCACTCAAAATCTATTTTTGAGAACAAATTCTCTTACCACTCCTCCTACCATACTTTTCTCCTACCACTTACCTAATTTATATAAACATACAGTCACGCCTGTCTCCCTGTAGGGCTAGGCAGAGACCACAGATCTCCATCCGCTACGATCCCGACACACCCTCCCCGAATCAGGACGTGACGGGTGGCGTACCACGTACCTGCATGACATTTTGCGGGAAGGTAGTGGCTGAAAATCAGCGCTATAGGGGCTTCCCCTTCCCCTGTTAGCAAAGGCTAAGCCACTTCCTTTAACTAGGATAAAATTATACATAAATATATTAGATTATAAGATCTTTTGTATTCATTGTTAAGTATAAGTTTAATATACGGCTATTTTGTTATTTACTTACGTACATACATATCGTCGCCTGTCTCCTGTAGGGGTAGGCAGAGACCACAGATCTCCATTTGATACGATCTCGGCCTACTTTCCTTAGTTCCTCCACACTCATTACTCTCCTCATGCAAGCCCGTCGATTAAGGGTACTCTTGACCTGGCCTTCTTTAAAAACTTCAACAATTTGGTCAAGGTATGTTTTCCGTGGTCTTCCCCTACCGACCCTTCCATCCAGATTAGCAATATAAATTTCTTTAGCCAGTCGTCTTTCATCCATCCTCTCTATGTGCCCAAAGCATCCAAGCATCCCTTTCTCAACTTTTGTCACGACACCTTCTTTTACTTCACATTTTATTGTTATTTTATTCATGCAAATAAAATATTTTTAATTTTATTTATTATTTATATTTTAGACAACACGATTACGCAATTTAAATAAATAAAAATAGTCATTTTAATTTTATAATCAGTTTTTTCCAGGCGATTATGAGGCGTTACAAAATATTTCATTAATATTAAATATTACAGGTGCAAAAATTCAACGGTGGAAGAAAACAGCTTCGTAAATATTTTAAGCAACGCCAAAAGGAAAAATGATATGGCTGAAGAGGTAATTTTTTCATAGCCCTAGATTTAAAACCTTTTCATCGCTTTAATGAAAATACTAAAGATTGCTAATAGTATATTAACAAAAAAGAAACAACACAAGCGACGTTATTTTCTGAAGGAAATTCCTAACAAAATAGCTCGTTTGTGTTCTTAAAATTTAAATTGATTTAGAGAAGATGAATAGAGTTTAAATCTCATTATACTTTTTTTGTCAAACAGAGTAGGACATATTGGTCGACATTAAACTATTCCCCCAGTGCTTCCTACCTATATCGACTCTCTTACTTAATATGGAACACCCCCGGCTAAGTAGTGCAGCAGCTGCCATAAGTTGGATGCGTGAAACGGAAGATTGGGCTAGATGCTTCTTTAGGGAAGGCTTATGTTTAGCAGTGGACTGCCGCGAGCTGTTCAAGAAAGACAAGGAAGACAGATCAATTGTCGTGGGAAATCACGATACGCAATAGCTACTCTATTTGATTAGAATGGAGTAGAAGGCCCTTTAGTTGGCAATGAGAAGAGAGGAGAAAATACCAATAATGTTAGTCATTTTTCGGTCTTCTTTTTAAAAAAATATATGTAATATATTATAAAAATTAGAAAATAATAATTTCAGGTTTATTCTCAGAGCGACTTCGACAAGATGCTAAATGAAGCTCGTTCCCATTTACAGCAAGCAAGGTAATAATACGCTAGAATACAGTAATAATTTGTATTCTAGCGCACATCGCTAAAAGCTAACCATATAAAGTACTTTTTAAAAAACCTAAATAAAATAATTTTGATCTTTTTCAGTTGAGAAAATATTATTTTTAAATTTCAGCTGCGTCCTCTTTATTAATTGTTATTTATTTATTACACATTAAAGTTTTATTTACTATTCAAAAGACAAACGAAAAAACGTGATAGAAGTCAGAATAATATTAAAAAATTATAATTAAAATAATAAATGGAGTCAGACGGTAGACGGAAGTCCACTGTACAGAAATAAAATCATAATTGTTTTAATAAGATCCACGAAAATCAACTAGTAATAAAATATTTCGTATTTTCCAACCAATAATATTAATAATAATCAAAGCCCTTTGAAAAAACGGCTTCTATCAAATTTGTTAATCGCTTAACCAATGTTCAAAAAATAATACTCAAAGTTATATACGTATAACCAAACAAACAGTCATGGAACACATCGTCCCAGTATTTTATTACCAATAAAACTATTCGCTTCGAGGCTTCAGTAGGCTTCAATAGCTTAGTCTTGTTTAATTTAATAGAATGATTTGTTTTACGTTGATCGATTGGAAGAGAATTCAAAATTATTTCTTCGAGACACAATGTACATGTATAAATTTATATATGTAATAAAATAGATACCAAAAATACAATATATATATATATATATATATATATATATATATATATATATATATATATATATATATATATATATATATATATATATATATATATATATAGTAGAACTATTTATAAAAAAATAATTATAAATAGTTTAATAGGGGAAGTACCACACTCCCGCCGAAAACCGACGTCTGAGTGGTAGCTTAGATACCGCGCTTCGTACGGTGAACGCCTGAGTTCCCAACATCCAGGGAGGCCCAACATCTTCCACCCCCCATCTCTCCCCCTCCCATTCCCACTCCCATAATGACACTACCTATGGTGCTGCAGATGTCTAGCGGCGTTGATGTCGGGCGGGATTGATTGCTTTCGATCTACCTGATCGACACGGCTACTCGTTTGGCTCCCATCCCATAAAAAAAAGAAAAGCCACGCTATAGCACGAATTTATCAGAGAAGTAATCTCTCAGAGAATATCAGCTGAGAAACATTATTCTACGTCACTGCATTTCCTATAGTATGTTACAGAAGATCGGTTTCGCTATCGGACAAAAATATATGTTAATTTTTCAATTCCAAATACAGTCCAAACGAAAATAAATACGAGTATTATGAATTACAGATCTCCTTCGAAACGAAAATATCAGTCGAATGTTCAGAATCGATATTTTACGAAGACCCCTATGATACCACAAAATAGATTTCAATCCGAATCTCTCCAGCGGGGTCCTAATCACGTACGGCATGCTGTAGTAAGTCTTGTTTAAATTTAACGTATAGTATAATTTCACAATGGGATCATATCTGCAAATAAATAGATTTGATACAAGAATTGATAACCCAAATATTTTTTTTTACTAATTCTCAACTTGTTCAATTTTGTCATCATGCAAACAAACAAATTATTGAAATTTCTTCAACCATCGTCTATACAGCTGCAAACCACTCTGCTTTAACAGCTGCAAAATTACTGGTGTACATAGATCTCTCTAAAAATCGAAGAAGGCCATTTGGATTGTTGTCATCTCCACGCTTGTCGTATGGATTAAAAAATGCAGATTGATATTTATTACTAAGGTAAACCCTGATGCCCTTCTAAAAACCTTGACGCAATGATGAAATTATCTTTATCTCAAAGAAATAAAGCAATTACCAAGCTTAATTAATATATTTTTATAAAAATAAGGAAGGGATGCGAGGCTAGGGGCGAGCCCCCGATACTATAATGCCTTACCTCAGCATGCGGGGCTCTGCTGGGGCTGACCTCCATCAATTCTAATAAATTTAATTTGTTAAAAAATGACGGCGACGTGATTCGCCATCCGTCACATCCTGATTCCCACGAAGGCGAGAAGTAAATAACGGAGAACCATTTCGCTACTAATTTGATCGCTGATTATGAGATGGATGAATGGAAGGATGGATGAAAAATGGATGAGTGTGGAGGAAGCAAGGAAGGTTTGCCGGGATAGTAGCGGATAGGAGATATTATAACATATATGTTATAGAAATACATTCACCTAATTTTACGTTTTTCACAGAGGCAATTGTCAAGAAAAAGTATATTTTCAAAAGCAGACAAATTTGAATTACCACCAAAAAAGAAAAATGATGATATACTTAATCAAATAAAAAGGGATGTCCCGCCAAGGAAAAATTTTTTGAGCGTCCAGAAACTTGTGAATTCATATTTAAACACAAAAAGAAGCTATGATGATATTGCAACATTTAAAGACTTACAACAGGAAAATAATAAAGATAAACAGTCTTTAATGAATTTCACAACAGACATTGATATAAAAAAGACACAGCAGAAAATTGATGATTTTGATAAATATTTGACAGAACAATTTCACTATAATAATTTAAATAATAATTCTCTTTCAAATTTAGAGATAAGAAATTCTAATGATGACAATGATAAAAAGATTATGTACTTATTAGATAATTTAGAACAAGAAGTACAACGTATAAATCTTGACGAAAAGGAGAAGGAAGTCTTAGATGCAAAATTAAGAAAAATCTATGAACGTATTATTAATAATTCACCAAGCTTAAGAAAATCCAAAAAGTTGACAGACATAGATTATGAAAGAATAGAAAATACAGTTACTTATGATCACCCTGATTTAAATTTTAAAAGGCATCTGGTAAATAACGTAAGAAATACAGGACGCATAACTGAAAATTTAGGTAGCTTTAATTTTAAAAAACGATTGGAAAAACCAATTAATGAAAATATAGATTATATTAATACCGATCAGTATAGCAAAAAATTATTTCCGCGAAACCAAAATGCATTAGCAGTATATGAAAATGCGGAAAAAGTTAGAGATGTTTACAGTAATGGTCGATACAATGAAAATTTAAATAGACATAAGTTTATAAAAGATAATAAAAGTTACAGAGATTATACGGACACAATGCAAAGAAATTTATATGAAGATGTACTAAGTTACGAGAGGAAGAAATATTATCAAGATAAAATTGCTAATTTAGAACGAAAACTTTATATAGCGCGCAAATCAAAACCAGAAAGTAAGGTAAGTATTTAATTTCATAATTAACCATCACAATAAATGAAAATAAATAAATACATATTGATGCAAATATAAATTGCTGCAAAAAACGGAAAGTATTTTTTATGGCAATTAGTTATGACTATTATGGCAATGTCAAGTAAAAATACAATAATATCTAATCCCTTCAAATGTCAGATTGTCACGTTACGTCTTGATAAAATGGTGGCTATTCTATCAAAACCTTCTATGGACTTTTTCAGTAAACTTAAAAAGTTACGATACACGCAATTATTTCACTTATACGCCTTAATCGAACTATATTGTATAATACGCCACCAAAATTAAACAATATTACTGATAATAATATAAGATTATGAAAATGAAATAAAAACACAACGTCAATGATATAAGTTGACGGGAAAAGTCTCATCAGTTACTTGAAACTGGAATGTATGGAAAATGCGATATTTTTGTTTTATGTCTTTATTGTCTGTGTGTTTTGTTTTTTTAAATTGGCGGGAAAAGGCCAAAGGGAAAATTAATGATGTTGAAACAAAAAAATCATATTTCCTGCTATAAATGCTATAAATTTCCAAGATATAATATTCACTCACTACAATCATATTTGAATGAGATAGCAAGTAAGGACGATTTTCGTATGTCATTTCAGGGTTGCAAAAGGGATTGATTACAACCTTATTTGCGTGTAGAACCTCCTGCTAATTCACTAATCAGGCTCTGGCCAGTAACCAATGAAAGGCTACGGCACTACTGATTAGAGATGCATAACACTGTGGTCATCATCAAGGTGGTAGTTATCGAGAAAATCCTTGCAAATTGAGAGAGTTCTATGTATCCGCAGTGAAATGCTCTAGGTTTTTTTTATCGCAAAGGTAGGCAAACGAGCAGGCGTGTCACCTGATGAAAAGCAACCAACGCCGCCCATAGACATCCGTAATACCAAAGGCAGTGCGGAAAAAAAGCCTTAACGACCTTAAAGGAAAGTGATATATGAGAGTGGGAGTGGAAATAGGTGTTGTGTTGGGCCTCCGGAACTCAGACCGCTCACCGTACGAAGCGCGGTAGCTAAGCTACCACTCAGACGCCGGTTTTCTGCGGGAGCGTGGTACTTCCCCAGGCGAGCCGGCCCATTCATGCTACAGACAAATAATATGCCATTGACAAAGTATTCGTCTGCAACGTGGCTCTGCCACTAGAAAAATAATTATAAAAGTTGTTGTCTATAAGGATAATAAAGGGAATGAATGATTTTAAAACTTTTTTTTTCTATTTTGTAGCCAAATATAGATCGTCAACTGCCGCCCATTTTGCCTAACAGACAGGAACTGGAGCTAAGACCAAGTGCATCAAAAGCCAGCGGTAGTGAAGTCTACATGCCAGATAGAGCTCGGAGCGTACATGGATTTTAAGAAAAATACTACTTTTATTATACATATTATACTATCCATGTTTTATTAAAATACACCATATCAAATTCACAAATTTAAATTCATATAGTATTATCATATTATATTATATATATTTTTAAATAAATATTATGAAGAGATAAAGAAGTATTTTAAAGTGATGTACACTTATCATTTTTAATAAAGTGTTTTTAGAGATTTCTGACTTTTTACTTCCATCGGAGCTACAATCCATTGTTGGTCTTCGCCTTTTTTACGATTCATAACTTTTAAATTAATAAATAATATGTGCTATTGAAAGATATTTTGTTTAAAATATACTACAATAAGAAATCATAAATATATATCGCTGCTTTAAACTTAATATGAACAGAGGTATAAGCACATTTTGTCGATACATCTGTCAAACTCAAATGCAAGCGATACATCCTTTATAATAGACGAGGATCTGACAAACAACTGATGACAACTGATGAACTATATGAAAAAGAGCCAATAGTGGCAGCGTTATCAAGGCAAAATGGCTAGTTCAGCAGTCTGCAATCTACATGCTCCATGGGTAAGGTCCCGTTCCGAACGGGACTGTCCCTTTTTTCGGCCACCTGACCAAGTTTTATAGTTTAGTTTAGGTAAATAAAAGTCAAAATTATCTAACTATGCATGTAGTAAGTACTGTAAGATTAGCAATAGGTACAACAAATAAAGACTTATTTTATTTTTATTTATTTTATAATAATAATGTTAATAATAAAATTAAGTGCCACTGGCAACACAAAATGTTTTTAACTCAATTTATACTTTAAACTCAACTTTAACCGCAACCATTTGGTTGCTTTTTGCATAACACATTGTATAAAAAAATCTTAATTTTTTTTACAAATACTATCGATGCATGCTACGCCAAATGTTGTTTTAATAACATTTCGATAAAGGAACTCGAACATAATGCCATTTTGATTTGCATTGCTCATAGTTGATGCAATGGTGTAATTTTTTTAAAACGTTTTTACAGGAAATCAAATGTTGCCAATAATTGAAGTTAGTATTTAAAAATGAAACATTTTTTGAAATATTTGTTCAACAGTTTGGTTTTATATCTATGCACGTGTCAGGTTTTTTCTAAAAAAATACACGCAAAAGAGGTACGTATGTTGGAAAATACTATAATTTTCTTACTTAACTTATATTGAAACATTTTTTTTTAAATTGTGTTTTTTTAAAAAACGAAATCTGCTGAACTAGAAACCGCATCTTCATAAACGTAATGTGAAACGCTAGTTGGAAAAATGGAGCGCCATGTTATAAAGATTAAACGTACATTTACTTTACATAACTTTATTGATTCAAAACTTCGCACAGGGAAGACATAACAAAAACTTGATGCTGGAAATCGATAATTAAGCTAAATAGAAACACTTTTGGTCTTTTCCCGCCAACTTACATGAGTGACGGTGTATTTTTATTTCATTTTTATAATCTTATATTATTATCAGTTATATTGTTTAATTTTGGTGGCGTATTATGCAATATAGTTCGATTAAGGCGTTTAAGTGATATGAAATAAATGCGTGTAGCGTGACTTTTTAAGTTAACTGAAAAAGTCCTTAGAAAGTTTTGGAAGAAAAGCTACCATTTTATCAAGACCACCGTAACCTTGATAATATTATAACTTACTTGAAACTGGCATAAAAGTTAAAACTATAATAATTGCCATCAAATAATACAAAGAACGACTTATGAGAAGACCGCCTCACGTCGATAATGAAACGGACTTAGTAAAAGTTATTACATAATATAAGCCTTTATTTAGATAGACACATAGTTTATAATGGCTAGATGGTGCGACGATCTGCGCAGAGCGGCTGGCAGAAACTGGATGCGTGTAGCCGAAGATCGGGCTAAGTGGCGCTCCATGGGAGAGGCCTATGTCCAGCAGTGGACTGCCGCAGGCTGCTGCTGATGATGATGATGATGATAATTTATAATATATTAAAAATAGTTTTATACATCGACTACTTCATTATCTGTTTGTTTAAAGACAGAGGCCTCTTCCAACATCTTCCCATTGCCTTTTATATCTGGTTTTCCTAGTCCACAATTTTCCTGCTACTTTTGTAATTTCGTCATCCCATCTTTTGTAGTGTCCTCTGCATCTCCTTTTCAGGTTCCTCAGGTGCCAATCGATGATTGTCCTAGTCCACTTCCTTTCTCCTCGAAGAGTCCTCCTCCTGTCCAACGCCATTTATATTTCCTTATAGTAAATGTAATATTTGTAAGTTTGGTGTTGTTCCCTATGTAGTAATAGTTATAGAATCTTTATTAAATATGCAAAAAATAATTACGGATAAAGTATGTCAGATTGTTTACTATTTTAGACTTTACCATCCCAAGCAGAAATCATGAATTTCATAAAGACGCATACTATAGAACATAATATTGCAAAATATAAAAGGGTGAGTCAAATTTCATATATATTACATTAAAAATTTTTTTCTTTTTTAAAGGATAAGAAACGACCAGGCTATAGACATCCACATTACCACAGGCATTGCAAAAGCTTTGCAGGTTTTGAGAAATGTTTAGACTTGTTTTTGAACGTTTCGTTTTTGGTTCGGAAAAACAGCTGAAGGTGGCTGGTTCCACAGGGTGGAAAGAGGTTTCGGGAAAACCGCACCGAACTAGATCGCCATTCAACCAAATGGTGGAGTTGAAACTTTTCTTTGTGGCGAGTCTTGCGGTAATTTGCAATTTTATTGTGGTTTTCCTAAATAATTTTGGCCGGATTTGTATTCTTACTCTGACTAACCGACCCGGTAAACCCGACCAGGCACTGTAATCAATAGGCCAGTCTTTGTTTAACATTGTATTACATAAAATTTTATTATTAAAGAAAATTGTAACCTGGGTTACTGCAAATGTGTTCCCCGCATTTGTGAAAGATATATGATAATAGAAGAATAAGATAAAGGTAAGAAAAGAAGGTATGAGTGTGAAGGCAAATTTTTTCTCCAAATCTCAATACTGACCAAACAAAGATCAGTAGTAAAATTTGATCTTCAGTGAGAGCGGTACCTACCTCACATATAGGAAAAAACGCGCCTGTAGGATGGGTTCTCTTCTCTTCTTCTCTTCAGGTCCTCCGACAGGTCGAGATGGAGAATCGTCGTGTCTGCCATATGTCCCAATGGCATGACTTAGGACTCAGAGAGAGAGAGAGAGAGAGAGAGAGAGGATGAATTAGTGATAAAAAAGACGCTTTCCCTAATTAAAACGTTCGTAAAGAATGTTTTTGTCTTTAAAAGCGGAAATGCAAAGCTGACTAAGGATTGTTGATGAAGGTAATTCGGAGGGTAGTAAAAATTGTAGGTATGACCTAATTTGCATATCTACCTTCATAACGATTACAGATACCAAGACACATTACAACGGCTACTGAAAGTGTATTATTACATTTAATGAACCAAATCTCGCAGAACAATCCCAAATCTAAGGACAGAGATATGAAAAACACTTTAAGTAGATTTCTAAGAATAATGAAGATGAAATTAAAAAGATATTTGAAAACGAAGAAGGCTAATGAAGCTAAGCAATTGTCTAAGCGTCGACACATAAGCTACGTAAAAAATGAAATAAAATAAAAATTGATTTTTTAATCATGGATTTTATTTCTTTACTTCCCTAATTATATTTAGGATTTAATAATGACAATGAAGTTTAATTTATATTTAGGACAATAAGCACCGACACATAAGCTACGTAAAAAATAAAATAAAAATCTATATTTTAATAATGAATTTTACTTCTTTACTCCCTTTATTATATTATATATTATTTAGGATTTAATAATGACAATGAAGTTTAATTTAATGGGATGGTCAGACTGTCCGGTAGTTTTCAACCGTAAGTACTACTTACAAACAAGATATATTCGAGCTATACTGGATATAAATATGGTCGAATATTCGTTGTTTTAAAATAGTAGTTATAGTTAAAAAACTAATTCCCCCACCGGAACCCTATTGAAATATAGTATAATTGTATTTTTTATTTTATAATTTAATATAAATAATTAATAATATCATTATTTATATTAAATTATAATATATATGCTATACCCTAATTAAAAGAACTTTGTCGTTTAAAGTTAGCTATTTTGCACGGATAACAGTCATGCTATTCCACAAAATGAGCGTCCAAATTATTCCCAATGTGCTGAGAGCGTAATACATCTTAAGTCCAAGAAGGCTTAGTCAGCCGTTTCCCACTGAATTGGCGTGAAATCGGCCGGCCATTAGGGATTACCCTAACGCCCCGAAAGTAATGGTTTTTTGTGTAATAAATTGACAGCTGGAGAGTGATGAAAATCTGTCATGAAAGATAATAATGCAATATTACACGTTTATCTGATGCCATGTTATCCTAACCGACACGACTATTGCAGCGGTTCTCAACCATCGTGTCGCGGCACATTGGCGTGTCGCAAGCCACTAACAAGTGTGTCGCGAGATTTACAAATACGATATTTGGATATTTTTTACTTTGTATGTTTGTATGTTATGTTCTTACGCAATAAAA
This sequence comes from Baronia brevicornis, assembly GCA_031353405.1. NCBI lineage: Eukaryota > Metazoa > Arthropoda > Insecta > Lepidoptera > Papilionidae > Baronia > Baronia brevicornis. The sequence continues at coordinate 19,994 of JASFAT010003873.1, read as the reverse complement.
ATACGTAAGGTAAATGATGTATAATTTAATAAATGTACCTACCAACATCTACCTTCACTTCAACTATAAAACAATTTTGCATGTACAGGTGTCGCGAATTTGTAAGGAGTATCTTGCCGAATAAAAAAGGTTGAGAACCGCTGGACTAGGGTAATGTAGCGACCCGCAAGCACGTCATTGAGATCTTGAGAGGCTTCTCAATTAAAATTCGTATTTGAACTTTACCACTTTTATTACTTAAGCACACAAAAATACAGTTAGCACTAGACAATTTGAAACAATCACCCCTTATGGTGAAGAATATGGTAGATTAGGAGGTGCATGCTAAGAGTTTGAAAAACAATTACACAATTAATATTTAAATTGATTGTGTAATTGTTTTTCGTGTAATTGCTTGAAAAACAATTACACAAAAAAACAATATTTAAATTTTAAAAAGATAACTATATTAATAAAAGAAGATTTATTATTTAAAAAATTATAATATTTAGACAAATACAATAGACTATATCGGCGACGACGATTGGAATTAGAATGAATCTCCCTCGTCAAGATTCGAAGATGTTAATGCTGGTAGCCTATTGGCTTTAACAGCTTTATCGTATTCAGGGCCCGCGGGCTGAAAGCCCGCGGGTGAAAGCCCGCGGGTATGAATCTCCCTCCGACTGAGTTTCAGCTTTTATACACAAAATCGAGAAGACGAACAAAGACAGAAAACAATGACAAATAATATAGCTATACAATATCTTTATCAACAAACACATGAAATTACTGTAACTAACATCATAAAATACAGCTTTATTCTTTTCATCATCATAACGATAGTGTATTACCAACATACATCAAATTATCGTTTTAACATTGTGTCCATCCTAGGGTTGTCTGGAAGAAATCGCTATAAGCGATAAGACTGCCATTTGTATATAAATATTACAATCAATATTTGTATAACTTTGTTTTTGATGTACAATAAAGATTGTACTATAATATCTCTCTATCTAATATTCAAAATATATATTTATATGAATTTTAAATAATTCTAAATACAATTTACAATTATTATAATTATTTTATGTAAACCAACATTATTCTTACAACATCTGCCAACAGATGGTGCCACAAGACATATATTTAAGTTTTGTGTATTGCATAACATAATTAAATAATGATATATAAATTCTAACACGCCGACATGTACATATATTTTAAAATCTTTCACCAGTGTTTCCTCCTGCACGTACTCTTACGGTGTAAAAGGTGGATACTGACGGGCCGTCTGTTCACTTCGAAGTCGAGCTATGGAGTAGACTGAGGAGATATGCTCGGTGTTTCTATTGTAGATATGATACAGAATGAATAAATTTACCGGAGAATCGAAATTCTTCGAATATAACATAGTGTTAGCAAACTGGAGAGGCAATTCTATGGTCACGTTTGTCGGAGAAGACAAGTGCTGGGGTGGATAATGCTTTGGTAAATGTAATATATAAAAAAAAAAAAAAAAAAAAATTGGTAAAGGTTATTATTGCATACAATAATTAACCAATGATAGGATTTTTAACACGCTGACATATATAATATACATATATACTATATATTCTAATAGTCACTACAGCACGTTTTCCTGGTGCAGGCTGGTGATGATGATGTTAATCGATGACAATAATTCAATATTAGAATGAAACATAAATTGTTAGAATTTCAAATGACCATTAATAATATGAGTACTTCTATTAGAGCTCTACAAATAGAGAGAAATGTAGCATGCATTGGGTAGTAATCAATGTTTAGTATTCACTGCAAAATTTATATGCACATTCACCAATAACTCCACTATTGTTTGTAAACAAACACGGCAATGTAGTTATCGTAATACAGTTATCCGCAAAACAGTAACACTTTACGATTCGGTTTTATGAGATGAATTGTAAATTTATTTCATGGCGCATTCTATTTATATTTTGTAATTTACATATTCTATGTCTTACTCAGGTAAAGTAAACTTATTTACATGTGTTTTATTTTAAAATGTATCTACTCCGAGACTGACAGACATTTTCGGAGAACATATGGGTCAAAGCGCAAAAAGAGAAAACGCTGTAAATGACACAGATAAAAAAATTCTGCGTCAAATGGTCTGAGTCTCACAGCTCTACGGACAAAAGAACATTTTGTTCAGCGTTAAAACTGACTGTTTTTGAGTCATCAGATACAATTTTTTTTAGAAATCTCATAAGTTTTTTTGCTTTGCCATTGGTAAGTTTTTCATTTTGCGATTTACTAGTTTCGCTTTTTTTGCATCGATATGTATGCGTGTATCTCTAATGGACATAGGAGGCCGTTTTCGTATATGTATGGGCCTTCCAAAAAAAACTACAATGAACATTCAGTTGATGGTAAATTATATCACATTTTTTTATACTTGACAAGTAGCGTCTTACAAAATATTTAATAAAACTAAATTTTATTTTAATACATAATACAATAATATATTTCTAGGTGGAAGCCAACAATAAAACAAGAGCACTTGTTACTTGGATAAGTAGAAACAAGAAATTTAATGTGCAGGTATGAAAAAAATTTTAACGGTTTTAGAAAGTAAGAAAAAAATTACTTTATTCAATAATCCACAACAGTACAGAAATAGTAAACAAAAAATATGCATTTAAAATAAAAATAAAAATTATGAGACAAGACACATAAATGAAAGACCAAAATATAATAAACACAAATAATAAAAAACAAACAAAAATACAATCATAATAATAGTATATGGTTTTCTATACTGTAGTATGGATTATGAAAAGGTCCACAACTCAACAAAAAGCCGTGGCCAGCCCTGATTTTCAATGTACTCTAATGTATTTTTTTCCAAGCCGGTATTTGAAAATTTTACATATATTTAAAAATCATATACTAAGAAATGAGACGACCGATTGGCTTAGTGGAGGGGCCCTCCGCCCGCAGAGTCAATGGTCGCGGGTTCGATCCCCGCATCGGAATAAATATATGTATGGATTTATAAATATTTATTACGAGTCTGGTAACCCCCCTCCCAATCCGCATTTCCTTTCCTGCCCTTTCCTTTCTTCTCTATCCTTTTCCCTTCCTCTACGCCAATCCACGGTCTGCCGTGCCAATAGATGTGTGACTAAGGGCGAGCCTAGTCGCAAGCGTGCGACCGTCCCGAGATCAGGCTCCCCCGGGTACTATGGTCGCTTACCTCAGCATGCGGGGCTCTGCTAGGGCTGACCTCCATCCTCCCTTGCGGCTCGTGGGATTCACTAAAGACGAATTTTAATATACGTAATTTGTTGAAAATACGGCGACGTGGTTCGCCACCCATCACGTTCTGATTCCCATAAGGACGAGAAGCGACTAATGGAGAGCCGTTTCGCTGCGATGGATGTGAGAGGAAGAATGTATGAAAAGATGGATGAGTGTGGAGAAGACGGGGAGGGTGTGCCGGGATCGTAGCGGATGGAGCTCTGTGGTCTCTGCCAACCCCTGCGGGAGATAGGCGTAGAGTTATTATTATAGCCTCTTTATTTCCATAATGAATAAAATATTAAACAAGTATAAAATCAAAATTCATTTTTATAAATCATAAATCATTATGTACCCCTCTACGGGTAAAAGCCTCTTCCATTTTGCTCCACATCTGTCTGTCTTTTGCTTTGGTGATCCAGTTTTCACCAGCTTCTCTTTTTATTTCATCAACCAATTAATCCTTTGGTCTACCTCTTAATCTTTTATTTGTTGGTCCTTGCCAGGTGGCGAGGTTGCAGGGTGGTACCCTTGGTGGCGTGAATATATAATAATAATAATAAAAGAAATGAGGAGTGGTTCTCTTTTAGCGTTTAGTACATGATAATAATATATTTTCAGATACATAACAAGAACAATACCCACCAACCGAGACGTTGGATTGCTAGCAACGAGAAAATTGATTCACAGGTTGGTAAAGGCTGTCCGATGTCAGGATAAGATATTCAACCTTTCTACTATAAACGACCACCGTACTAATATGGGGATTTTGAAATAATAAAAGTCGTCCAGTTACAATATATCATTCTTCTTTCTAATCTCATATTTCATTACTTCAACAATACATATTGCTCATTTGTGCTCAGAAGCGTGAAATATTTTGTGTTGAACTATATCAAATCAATAATCAATAATATTCTTAAATTAATCTAGTTCTATCTCTTTAATATCTTCTTCTTTTCAACAAAAGTAAATAAAAGTAAAATATGCTAAAATCAAATCTCTTGCAATAGAACAAGTCAACTTATCACGTTACACGTCTTGATAAAATGTTGGCCATTTTATTAAAAACCCTCTATGGACATCTCTATGGACTTTCAGTCAACTTAAAAAATTACGATACACGCATTTATTTCATATGACTTCACTTATACGCCTTCCTTACACTTATATTGCATAATACGCCACCACAATTAAACAATATAACTAATTATTAATGGAGTCAGGCGTTACTTTGCGGAAATCCATCGCTATATGGACAGTCAAAAGTTTTACTTAGCTAAGATCCGTGACAAGCAAAACAATAACAGAAAACTAATAATGTGTGTTTTTCCGTTGGGTTAAGTGGATTTATTTGGAACTTAAACCAAAAACTTTAAATCGGCCATCAATTCTCCACCCACCAACCACTATACACAACACCAAACACACATTATCACTTTTCCATCCTGTAAACGACACGTGTTTCGCCCCAACACGAGGCATCTTCAGGTATAGTAGACTCTACGGAAGACAACCCAAAAGTGACACTTAACCCAACGGAAAAACACACATTATTAATTTTCTGTTATTGTTTTGCTTGTCGCGGATCTTAGCTAAGTAAAACTTTTGACTGTCCATATAATATAACTGATAATAATTATACTATTATGAAAATGAAATAAAAACACAACGTCACTGATGTAAGTCAGCGGGAAAAATCCCAACCGATATTCTCTTTCTGAATTTCTACCAGTGTTATAAGGTTGCCATAATTTATTATAAAAACGAATATTAAAAATTAGAAAAATAAATATCAAGTTGCAAGCTAGTCCTTAAGCTTTACCTCTAGAGCAAATAAAAGACAATGTTCTTCTACTTTAGAATGTAATTTACAAAAAAAAAAGAATCGACATCATGTTGAGCCGTAAATTATCTTAATTAATTAAAGTAGTAATTATCTTAATATATTAAAATTAATATTTCAGGAACTGAATCAAACTTTAACAAAAACATCAGAAACCTTAGAATTCAATTATGAAACCGAAACACCCAAAATCAGAAAGAAAAGAGTGAAAAAGAGAAAAAAAAGAATAATCAAACATAACAGTCGCAACGAAGGGTGGGAAAATGATAAGAAGGATACAATAGCACGTAATATGAAGGTAAAAGAGAAAGAGAAGGTAAAAAGGAAAAAGAAGAAATTTAAGAGAAAATTCACAAAGACATTCATCAGTGACAAGAGTATTGGATATAACATATCAGCATCAGAATCCAATGAAATGGATTTCCAAGGAAAACCTGTTGATATAATTGTTCATATTAAAATGAATGATTAGAAATTATGCCTGTCTTTTAAATGAAAAAAAAAATGTTCTGCTTCTATTCTTTCATATCTTCCAAAGGCGAGGACCTCATCTATAGCAGATGGCCATTACAACGATGCTAGCTTACCATCAGGAGACTTACTCTTTTACAAAAAAATCTTACGTCAAAATAATCTTCTTCACGCCATTCATTCCTTTAATAGTGAGGATCGTGACCCGCAATTATAAGCGAAACAGTCCCGGTGTAAATTATTTGACACCATTCTTCTCTCACACATTTTGCTCACATAGTTTCCCGCATGAACATCTTTAGTTTATCTATCATTTGATTTGCCCATAAAGAAATAACATTCACTGTACGTTTATATCTTATTCATACTTTATTCACACTTTATCAATTTACATTTAATATCTCAATATATTTAAGTCTCAATTTCTTATGCAGGAAAAGGTGATATGTCTATCAAAAGACGTCAGTCGAACTAATTTTTTGTTTTTATAAAACAATTTATTTCTTTTTTATTTTAAATTTTAAAATTGCGAATTTTAAAAGAAGTAATATAATATAAAAGGTTTTCATATATATTCAAATAAAAAGTTTTATTACATTAGTGATACATTTATCAATATATCACTACAGTACCTTAAGTTACGGCATACCTTGTTTCGTTACTGGCCCCTTTTCTGATGCCTTCAACATTAGCGTCTAAGGATTAAGAAGCAGGATTCTTCATCGAATGATCTTCGCCATCTCCGTCACAATTTGCGACCTTCTTGCCTGCTTAACTTTCTGATGACGTTGTTAAGACCTCAAGATGGTAATCAATATGTAAGAAGTCAATCAACACAATAAGCGATATATTTACTGTCATTACCGTTCGACTTTGGATTGTTTTCAAATCAGCCAAAAAGCCTCACGTAGATCGCAACTATCGATGGATACGTCGAAATAAAACTCCCTCTATGATGATTCCACAAGTAGGGACCGCAAGTTACTCCGAGACGAGTTTATTCTGTCCTATCGATACCACAGACAGAATAACGTTGAAGCTATTGCACACAGACAATGATGCAAATAGCTCTCCCGAAGTGGATATATAATTTGTTTTTTTGATTAAAAAAAAGGTGACTGGCAATGTTTTTAATATTACTAAGGTTCTTGTTAACCAGTCTAACTAAGCTAATAACGCTTGGGCTAGAAAGTGGTTCACATCACTAGTCGAGTGGAACTAAGGATATCAGATTGCCGACGCTTGCTATTGCTTGTTGATAGACTTGATAGTTCCATCTATTTTCGTGTATTTGCCTCAATTTAAAGTGAGGCGAATACGAATATTCAGAAGTGAACTGTTATAAATGTATTGATATTTAGAAATACAAAATTTTATTTTTATTGAATGATATTTCATATAAAAGACATCTTTAAAGATGTTTTTATAAAAATAATAATAATGATTTGAATTTTTTTCTTTTTCTTTTAATTTCGTTCTTTTTGTGAATAAAGGACATCATTATTTATTGTCTGTGACGAATGAACGATGACGCGCAAATCCAATGAATGGAATGATGAATGACAGTTTCAATCTCATCCATCATATGCGTTAATAAAATATAAAAGTTGATTTGCAATTTTTTTTATAATATCTGCATATTATGCACTGACTACTATGATATTTCTTTTATAGTTTTCGTTTTAAACTGTTATGTTTGCCGTAATTTAATTCAAGTTCATTTTCGCCAAAAAGCCTCAGTATCTTGTTCATTGCTAATTTCTCTCTCTTCATGAATGTTCAAAATAACCTAGACAAATAGATAGGGCTATTTAATAATTAAAATTAGAACTTTTTCATGGAAGCAAAGCAAATGATCAAGTGGGTCGTCTGATGCATGTAAAGTGATAACCGATCATGGACTTGAATAATGAAAGAAGACCAAAGAAATAACGGAGGGGAAGACAAAAGGGAGCTATGGGAGGGAAAAACTTCCCAACTACTAACGAAGCAATTACTACTCAGAAGTAAGTTTTCTGCAACAGCACTTGCCTGGATGAGCTAGCCCATTTATGTCACAGAGAAAAATCTGTCCAAGCTTAAAAAAAATTTACCTTTTCTTCTGCAGTATGGCTGTACAACATTCTAATGTAGATAATACTCTTATTTCTTGAATATTTTTAATTAAGAACAAACAAAAGAACAATAATATTTCAAAAATGCAGACAATTTACATTATAAAAAATACACGTAATTTGATGGATGTGAGGCTTGGACGCTTAAAGTAGACCTCAGAAAACGTATAGAAGCGTTCGAAATGTAGGCATATAGACGGATACTCGCTATTAGATGGAATCAAAGGGTGGCCAATGATAAGGTTCTCCGACAAATCAGGCAAAAACGTGAACTTTATCAGACCGTCAAAGGTAGAAAAGTTGCTTACCTGAGTCATATCATGAGACATGACAGGTACAAGTAACTGCAACTGGTCATGATGGTAAGAATCGCGGGCAAAAGAGAAGTTGGTCGAAAAAGAAAGTCTTGGCGACGTAATATGAGGGAGTGGACCAGGATAGCGAGTGCTCCAGAACTGCTGCACCTCGCGAACGAGGAGGAAAGTTGTGCTGAATTGGCTGCCAACCTTCGCAAGTCGGAGAGGCACTCTTAGAAGAAAATGAATAACAAAATTATTTCAATCGAATAAGTTACATCGAAATATAAAATAACCTTAAAGTCATTAACTAAAAACTAAAACAGTTTCTTAGCACGCTCCATTAAGTCCTTTTTAGACATCAATTAATAATTGACGCACCATTAAAAGTTGTTAATTGGCTCTTAGAAAATCGTGAAGGCACCAAATTAAATAAGCCCTCAAAGACATCCAGGACACAAAATAAGTGTTACGTCCTTATTAATAATGAGATCTATAGTTTAGTTTTTCGTACCACCACCTTTTCCCGATTGCTAATTAAAAGTAGTAATATTTGTATGTATGTGATTGTATGTTAAAATTAAATATAAAAAAGTTTTCATTTGATACACAATACATTCAATACAAAAGAAATGATATAAAAAACTAATTTTATCATAGGGTCATTTATAACTAAAAAAGAAAGACGCCTAAGAAGTATTTGCGCCTGAAAAATTATAATTATTTTATTGAGTTAAAAAAATAAGATTGAAAACTCATATATATTTAAGACTATTTAGTGTTCCCACATATAAAACGTTGCTATGCGGAAACAGTAAGTACCTTTTAAGTATTGTTATCCCATTTAGAATAACTTTATTTTCATAGTAAAATAAGAAAACTCTTTTGTATTTAATAAATGTCAAATTTTTAAATCTAAAATAAATATTTAGAAATATGACATATGCTGTTGATAAGAGTAATATTCAGTAATCGGCATCAGTGTTGTTGTATTTATTTAAATTTAAAGGAATTCGCTTGTAGCAAATCACATTACTGAATTCTTATTCGATGTGCAATGCTAGGAACAGACGTGAGCGCATTCCATATCATGTTATTTATTTAAAACAACAGTAAATTCTATCGTCCATTCATTACGAGTACATGATTACAACATCATTTATCTATTAAGAAATTGGAACACAATAGTATTATACTTTAAATTAAGATACTAATTTTTATTTTTCCGTTATTAAAAATATACAATAAAAAAACATTAATACTAACAATATTGTTTTTCTTACAAAATGAGGTCAAAGGACCTAACATAACAGTAAAATATAACAGTTCAAAATGATTCTTGTTTCGTCCTTCCACGCTTCGGTCATTGACAGCCAGATTTCACACCTATCTGATAATTACATTTCTCTCTTTTTAACGTCAATAAACTCATCCGCCTAGAGCGAGAAAGAATGACAAAACGGTATATTTAATTTCTGTAAAAGCTGACTTCGAAAGTCAAGGACGAATGCACTTGGTTTTCCATACTGTATAATAAAGATAGAGTTATATGAAAAAAAGAGATAGTGATATGGTTTCTCTTGAGACGAGAAACGAAGATACTCGTGAGTTGACGTTGCTTTAGACGTGTGGAATCGTTTAAACATATTTTAAAAAATATAAACATTTTTCACGAAAAAAAATTATTGCGTATTTTTTTTTAATATAGCAACACTGAAATTGACTGGCAATGGTTACGTGGTCTTTTGCCGCTATAAAGAGTACCGGTATGCAACTCGACTCATGAGCACCTTATCGTATGCTGTGAGTTGCGATTAAAAAAAAACTGATAAAAACAAAGTAAAGTTTCTAGTTGTGTGGTGCACGTCACCAAGTGTTTCAAGTTACAGAAAAGACAATTTTAGGATAGCTAAACAAATTTGAGGGTAAGTACTTATTTCATAAATTTTTAAATAAATAAATAAAATATTTCCTCAAAAACCTTTTAAGAAACAAAAATAAGAATCATTTATAATATTAATAAATATTATAAATTTAACTAATACTACTACTATTATGATACTATTATTTTGCTTTTATTTATTTTTATTTTTTTTTTAGCTTTTATTTTAACTTATATCAGCTACCAAATCTGGGTTGGACAAATCGGAGTCTTATTTCGATCTAACGCTGTCCGTCTTCAATACTGAGACAGATTTCATATTATTAAATAAATTTTAATTATTAAATAATGCTAAATCAATATGACTTTAGTAACAAATGCACAATTTAGATATTTTATTAAAGGTGTATTAACCTTAAATTCAAATTCGTTTATTAGCAATAAATGAATTTGAAATTTATAATTTTATATTAATTCATAATGGAATTTATCCCATGATATAAATAAATTTGAACTTTACGCGCAATATAATCGGAGCTTTGAGACTTCTGAGCTGACTCCGCATTACCCTCAGGCAATTAAATGCAAATAAATATGAATTTAACCGCACTTTTACTGTAATATTTTAGCGCGTCAGGAACTACTTTAGTACTTGAAATAAAAAAGGCTCCTTTTCAACTTAAGTACAAAATTTTTTCATGTGTCATAGCATATATTTTATAATGATATTTCAAATAGAAATAATCAGGCTTAACATTATCATCATCAACACTAGCGTAACTGTCCACTACTGGAAGTTAGCTCCCCTTAAAAATTGGGAGTGGTTAGGTTCGCCTCATAAGACATCCAATTTCCTCTTTATTAACCAATGGCCTTTATAAAATAGTGACGAGTGAGAAGTAATTTTATGAGTCTAAATATTTGAATGAAGAATTTTTATTCAATTCCTATTATTAGTTCATACTCTCCCTATTTACCTATTTATATATCTAGTTCGAATTTTCAGTAGTTAATAAAATACTCTTTATTCATCCACTCAAGTTCAAATACATTTTTTTTTTAAACTTGAAGTGGATGACACTTGATGTTAATACAGGTTTTTACAAATATAAAATTTAATTAATTAATTTTAGTTTTATTCAGGAGAAAATTCTGTTATATTATCTATTATATCTTATGTAATATATTTAGCAAGAAATACATTTATAAATAAATACCTTCACTGACGAAGAATAGATAGAGAGATAGATAGATCGCTGAAAAAGTTAGGAATTGGCTTTATTTTTTTTTTATAAATTTTACTTATTTTATTATAAGATGTATATACACAAATTGTTAATACTTACAAATGTCTTAATGTGATAAGTTTTTAGGGTAATGTTTTATTGGTAAGGTATTTAATTAAATTTAATTTACATTAAATTTGTGATGCGTAGTTGGAATATCTCGGTCACATACCTAACTGGTTTTGCGACCTAGATTAGACGCACGCGAAAGAGACACTATTGTATTGTCTTTTGAAGTGTATTCATATGAGTTTCTTTTTATTTCTTTAATAAGACTTTTATCACGCAATAGATATTTTTTTGTATCGTATAAGAGGGCAAACGAGCAAGCGTGCCGCCTGATGGAAAACAACCAACGCCGCCCATAGACATCCGCAACATCATTGGTATTACGGAAGCGTTGCCGGCCTTTAAGGTATGTTGAGGCTTAATTTTTGAAGGAAACATTATCATGTCGGTTCGGAAATTTCATTGAAGGTTACTGGTTCCACAGAATATATAACATACGGACACTTTGTATACGATGATCGGATATACGATGCCGGGAACGACACTAAAATAATAAAGGTTATGCACTATTTACAGTTATACATCGAACAGAAAGTCTTGATACATTTTTGCTCATCACTTTCTAACACATCTAAATATTGACACGGTGTGATTTCAGTAATCTCTCGGACATATCTTGGACGCAATATCTAGTCACGCACACTGCGTTAATAATTCATTAATTCATATTAATTTTCATAGCCGATCATCTTTTCATTTATTTACTCTTGTCTATGTTTTTTCGTACAACCCATGTAAGTTCCACTAAGTTAGTGATGCTCCTAGACTTGCAATAAATACCCGTAGGCCAACCATCCATCCCGATGCGCGTATCGAACCCGCGACCATTGACTTCTTCTACGATAGCTTTGCCACTGAGCCAATTATATTGTCGTAAATAAATTTCATTATTTAATAATAATTTTATTCTGTGCTCAAAATATATGAATATTACAATAATATTGACAGTTTTCTATTTTCGAAATGTAGCCAACACAAGCAACTCTGAACTTTATAATTTTAGTATATGCCGTGGTATCATAAATATTTATGCTATGTTTATTTTTTAAAATTTCACCATTTATTGCTGGCCAGTAATAAAAATAGCTATCGTATGTCAGGCTAACGCAAAGGACAAATGGATATTTTTTCCTTGAATATGTAATTTGAAAAAGGCTTCAACGTAGATCGTACAACTTAAGAATGAACAAAATTTAGATTCCGAGAAATTAATTATTTTAAATTAATTGTATATTTTGAAAAATGATTTTATATTTCCAATATTTTGCAAAGTTTGATGCTTTGCAGATGTAATTAAAAAGCCTGTTTAAAAAATCTTCAAAGAAAGCAACATACATTATAAAAAGGAAATAAGTTAAAATTACTCAAACCATAATATTAACCATTGAATAACGATACAGAAAATCAAACAGAAGACAAGTCTGAGTGATGATTGTTTCAAATTTATTTAAGACATACTTTACTATAAAAGAATTTAGCAGATGTAGAATTGATTTTATATTATTCTTATTACATTTACAAATTTAATTAAATAATAAAACATTATTAAACACTTAATTGTCAGTAAAATTAAACTGAAGAAATAATTAGTTCTAAAGAAGAAAGTTAATAATACATTTTAATAGTAAATATATTCAAGACTTAATAAAGACATTAGTGCCTAAAATACTACAGAAAATAAAAAAAAGAATTCTCTTTGTTCTTCCTGCGTGAATCATTAATTTCTTAAAAGTATCTAAATTTTTAGCGCGCCTTGTCAATACACTTTCAAAACTTCTTTCATTATTATCTGTGCTTTTTGAAATGACGCCATAAAATTAAAAAAACACATTGTTAAAGTATGAATCACCTGATTTCTTCCTAGTAAAAGAAATAGTCCATATTTCTTTTTCTACCAGGAAGAAGTCAATTAGTATGTGGATAGTCAAAAGTTTTACTTAGCTAAGATCCACGACAAGCAAAACAATAACAGAAAATTAATAATATGTGTTTTTCTGCTGGTTTAAACCTTAAAGAAGTTATTAGTATAAAGGTAATCATTATTTTATCATACATCCCGTTATTGCAAATTTAATAATGGCCCACAAATCTCATTTCATAACACCGGCCAATTATAACCTCTACGCAACGGGCAGGTAGGAGGTCAATGACACAAACCGGTCGCGGTGACGTCACAACGTGATGGCTTTTACCGCTATAAACTTAAGCGTTGTACACACTGATCCCGTTTAAAATAACAAGCTGTATGTTTCTTTTTTTAGGTGTGGTTCACGGCATACAATATTAATAAAAATAGATATGGTCACATTCTATTCCATTCCGTGTTCATCAATCTGAGTAATAAAAACCAATCTGGGATCCTCAATCCCCCCGCCGAATACAGAGACAACCTAAATTATACAACCCTAAATTTTTATTAATTGATTGAGAAATAATTTTTACTGCTTTTCTTTAAGTTATCTCTAGACAAATGGGAAGAAACGTATAAATTAAAATTATTTATACTTTAATTTACTTTCTTCCCATTCGTCTAGAGGTATTTGTTCCAAATCTCTAAACCGTACCTCTAAACTACTAAAAATCTACTGACTATTAAATCCATAAATCAACAAATGATACCACCTGTGTTTTTATCACTTGATTACATTCCTTGCCTTAATTCGCGTAATCACTTAATCAAATACAGATTTGTAATAAATTCATCGTGATAATGAATTTTATGTGATAACATGTGTATTTTTAATGTTAATATGTTACTAAATCATGTAGCGATATGTTTATTTATTATTTAATATTTTATGTACACAGAAAGAGAAAAAAATATATATGTATATATAAACTCCTTTGCACAAAAAGAACGGGCACCTTACAGTCATTGACTTTTTAATAAATAATAATTGATTTTTCAATAAATAATATTAATATATCATTAGCTTAGATGACTAAAAATTTCTCTTTTCTTTTTTTAATTTTTTTTTATCACTTAAATCCTAGAATCAGTGTTTTAGTCAATGTTAACAGAAATCCATGTGAAAATGGACATTTTTATGGGTATATTGAAATTAAGGCTACGAATATTTTTATGGTAATTTAATAAAAAAAGACATTAATAACGAGTATGACCTCCCCTTGCAGCAATTACGGCATGTAATCGTCTTGGCATGATTTTCACCCGGCTTTTAATCGTGTCCTGTGGAATGTGTTCCCACTCCAAGCCACTCCCAAGATCACACGTTTAAGCCCCCTAATGTTTTGTGGAGGTGGTTGGACAGATCGTAATCCCCTTTTAAGGAGGTCCTAGACGTGTTCGATGGCTCTGCGCTGGCCAGTCCACACGACGAATATCGACCTCTTTTATATAAGCATCAACGTCCCTAGAGAACGGTGGGACCGAGCATTATCATCCATGCAGATGGAGTCTTTACCAATTACAGACAATGGATTTCTGTTATGTACCTGTATACGCCTGAGTCACTAAAAAGTGGTCGTCTCGTGGTTATGTGCAACGTTTTCTCCCAGAACCTTGCCTTCTCTGAACGGAAACTGTCAAATTCGATGCAGCATTTTTTCTGCCATCTGTGTCATTTACAGCGTTTTCGCTTTTTCAAGTCGATATAAATTACTCATTGTCACACAAACTCTAAAGACTAACCATTACCCAGTATAGAAGACTAGTACTATTACTCTGTAGTCAAAGCCTTCCGTTGACGGAGCGCAAAGGATTTTCCCTCTTATTTACTTCAGTTATAAGGATGATATCCGCTTTATCTAATGTCGCTGATGCGCTAGTACGATTACGCTTTCACTGCAGATTGAATTGAAAGCACTTAAAGTAGAGGCCTTTGAAAACTTTCTAAGTAGGAAGAGCGTGGAGGAAATATGCATTATCCGTACCAGCTTTGATCCTATAATTACTTTTATCAAGATACTTCTATACTTTGACTAAAAAAACTAATATACGTTTATGAAATGGACCAAACAGTAAAAAATAATAAAAATAGAAGACGTTTATAATAAATTGATGCATTAAAATGTTACCCTTTTCTTGTATTCTGTTTTGATTTCTTACATACATATATATCGCCTATCTCCCGTAGGGGTTGGCAGAGACCACAGATCTCCATCCGCTACTCTCCCGGCACACCCTTCTGCTTTCCCACACTCGTCCATCTTTTAATCCATCCTTCCTCTCACATTCATCGTAGCGAAACGGCTCTCCGTTAGTCGCTTCTTGCCCTCGTGGGAATCAGGACGCGACGGGCGACGAACCACGTCGCCGTCATTTTTAACAAATTAAATATCATCCGCCAATCCACGGTCTGCCGTGCCAATGGATGCGTGGCTAAGGGCGAGCTTAGTCGCAAGCGTGCCGATTGGGCTCCCCTGGGTACTATGGTGCCTTACCTCAGCATGCAAAGCTCTGCTGGGGTTGACCTCTATTCTCCCTTGCGGCTCGTGAGATTCACTAAGACGAATTTAATATACCTAATTTGTTGAAAAATGACGGTTCGCCACCCGTCACGTCCTGATACTCACGAGGGCGAAAAGCGACTAATGGAGAGCCGTTTCGCTGCGATGAATAGCTAGCGGATGGAGCTCTGTGGTCTCTAACAACCCCTGCTGGGGATAGGCGTGAATATATATATATATATATATATATATATATATATATATATATATATATATATATATATATATATATATATATATATATATATAAATATAGGCACTATATAAGGCACTATAGTACCCGGGCGAGCCCGTTTGCCTTCCTAACCCAAAAAAAAAAACTTGACTTCTACTTGACTTTTGAGGCAAGTGTTTTAGATTCAAATCTCGATCGAAAGTAAAATTTGTTTGAACCAGAAGAAACACATAATTTCGAATACATACCGTAACCACAAAAAAAGTGTTCCATTTTGTCCTCCTTGGGCTGGAACAAAAGAAAACAAATCATCCAGAATAACACCGTCGATGTTCAACAGATTTTCCTTTTAATAAATGAACAGTGAAATCGAAACGATATCGCGTCACGGGCGGTTAAACCTACGTTATATTCATGCAGCGTTCGTGGAATGGTTTCAGCCGCTCGCTAAATATGTACACGTGAAAAATGGCACGTCATCCTGCCTGTCGGGCCGTATATTCCTGACTAAATAACAAGATATCAATGTGAACATGTGAGGTTACCTTTTTCGGATGTGGGTACCGTGAATATAAAATATGAAAAAGGCAAACAAAAGGTCTATTATTGCCACGTCATTAGTTCCACTTGTCTGTGGAAGCACTTGTCTGTGAAAGCAAATGACCAATATAATTCATTACACGCACCACTTCCCTGGAGCCAGCTATTTCAGCGGTGTTTCTGATATGACACGATATTGGAACCCATAAAAAACAAGCCTACACATTTCTTAAAGCCCGGTATTGCCTATAGCACTGTGGATGTGTATGGGCGGTGTTGATTGCTTTCCATCAGGCGACACGCTTGCTCGTTTACCCTCCTATTCCATAAAAAATGTAGATTGAAATACTCAGTCATTAGACAACGAAATATAGTATAGTAAAATTAAACGAAAAAAGACTAATAGAACAATTCCTTACGCTGTCGACATATTAATTACATTTAATTTGTCAAACGTCAGTCTGTCAACAGCTTATATAAATAGACTTTATCAACAATCGATACCAATAAATAAACTTTAACTAAATGTTAATTAATTTAAATAAATAAAACAGGTTGCACTGATACACTATCAGTACAACCAGTTCTATGAATTATCTATTCCGATTTTGGCTAAATTTGTGTTCTTTACATTCTGGTGGTACATAAATGATAACATATTTTTTTGTATGGGATAGGAAGGCAAACGAGCAGGCGTGTCACCCGATGTAAAGCAATCAACGCCGCCCGTGAACATCCACAGTACCATAAGCAGTGCAAGTCATTATGGGGGTGAGTGATCCCCCTAGGATTGGGCCTCCGGAACATCAGGCCACCGGACGAAACGCGGTAGCTAAGCTACCACTCAAACGCCCGTTTTCTGCGGGATTGTGGTACTTCCCCGGGCGAGCCGGCCAATTTATGCTACAGACAAATAATATGCCATCTATCTTAACAAAGCATTCATCTGCAGCTTGCTTTACCCCTAATATAATATATATAAAGTGTATGCGAGAATAATATTGGCACATACACACAAAAGATAGGATATAATACACATAGGATTTAAAATTGAATACGCCTTTTTGCAAATAAAATTCATCCTTATGCAAGTGAAATTCACTCACTGTTGTGAATAAATTCGCGCTATTGCGAATAAATTCGCCCTTTTGCGAATAAATTCACACTTTTGCGAATCAAGTACTTTTAAATAAACAGATAAAATAATTTATAACACAAAAAATATATAATTACTCAATCTTTCCTTGACCAATCTCTACCTTCTTAAAGATACCTCCCTACCTTTAATGGACGTCTATTAGAGAAACAAGAATCCATTCTGTAGTCATATTTATGAGAATGTATTATTCAGTCCGTCTGCGCGCAGTTTCCAGTCAGTTAAACCGAACCAAACGGGGGTAATTCAGAAGCCCGTCTCCAAGGCATTGTTAGAAGTTTCCAACGTACGTCGTGTATAATAAAACACATGATGCGCATTAATCGTTTTGCATTTTTTTTATATCAAACCAACATTTGTCCGCAATTTCAATCTCTTTTAATTTTTTTGAGAGACCATAAAATACTTTCTTCCGCTTTACTTTTAGAACACAATGATACAACAGCCAATATTTTGAAGAATTTCAATTATTTTTTATCACGTTCATATATTTTTTTTTTAATAAAATTAATCATAATTAATACAAATAGCTCTTGCAAATGTTAAATCTATATTTCTGAAGATATAGATTATAATTCACAAAATTAAAAAGAGAGTTGATTTTTAAATTATTAAAAATGATTTAATGATAAATAAGAAATAAATTTGGCGCCTCTAATATCAGAATTCTTATATCGTAAGTGCTGATTTTCTTTCATAGTTTAAGAAACTTTTAAAAAAACGATTCTAACATTAGGTATAAAACAGTTATTTTTGGAGAATAATACGAAATATTCCATTCTAATTCGTTAAAAAATAACGGCGACATGGTTCGCCACCCGTCGCGTCCTGATTCCCACGAGGGCGAAAAGCGACGAACGGAGAGTCATTTCGCTAGGATGAATACGAGAGGAAGGATGGATGAAAAGATGGATGAGTATGAAGGAAGCAAGAAATGTGTGTCGTAATCTTAGCGGATGGAGATCTTTGGTCTCTGCCTAACCCTACATGTAAAACGATTTAAAAATATTAGTCAGATGGTATCAAATGTGAGAAGAAAGTTTTTTTTTGATTATGAGACGAACAATTTGAGTCTTATCACTTGCAATAATGGCCATATATATACCAGAATCTAAAAGGCCATTTTGGCCATCGAGCCTACGAGAAACTAGGCCTAGGAATAGCTCTGTGGTCACCAGGAAGCTTGCCTGTTATGGCAAAACCTTCCAAATTACGGAAAAGCTATTCCTCTGCTAATATTATTTGAAACTAAGAAATCACTCGGAGAATCAGTCATTAACAACAACTAATCTCACCAACATAGCTATCAAATGAGGCAAACTGAAGTGGCATTGTACTCATCATCCGTTATTATGATGTAGTGGAGACCGTGTTTTAATTTACGTATTATAGTATGAAATTCCCCACTATGGTAGTATGGAATTCAAACCGAATGCGTGAAGCCGAAGATGTTAAGTGACACATTTTAGGCGAGGCCTATTGTCCATTATGGGACTGCCGTAGGCTGTGTATGATGCAAAACAGAGGTCACCAAAATGGTCTATATAGACCACCAGTCTATATAGTCCTACTTCTGTTAAATAGTCTACTATTTAACAAAAGTAGAGGTAATTCTGAGCCAGGGGGATCGACACCCAGGTCGAAGGAGTATTTTTATAATTGACCTAATATCAGTTTCTTTATAAAAAATAAATTAATAAACTCATATTGATTCGGGTGAAACGATAAAAACCAGGTACACCTATCTCGTTGATTAAAAATCATTTAATCTGTAGTTACGTATAATTTTTACTTATTATTTATTAAATATTAAGGTATTTAAATTTTAATATTAAGATATTTGTCATAAAAACTATTGTGTAACAATGTAAAATTACTTTAATAAATGTTTAAAATAAATTAACCCTTAAATGCATGATTTTTCCTTTTTAAATAAAATAAATTGAAACAAGTAGTTAATTAAATATAGATTAAGGGAAAAATAAAGAAAAAATTTTTTTTTCCAAAAAGTATATTTTTATAAAAAAAACTTATTGATGTAGATCTACATCAGTATGCATTACAGTTCGTATTAATAATCTAGTTTATATACTATTTCTATTTTACGACTGTCTTCGAATTAGGCTTACTGTATTGAATGAAAATCTTTGAAACAGTTATTTCTCTGATTTAGACACAACGGTACATTACATTTGGTACACGACCATTGTGTGGTGCCCTTACAATTGGGCATCTTGCACCGTAATCGATTGGCAAATACAGGCCAATGTTCAAACCCATCTACGCGCACATCTTTTGACGGAAGCGGATGTTGCGGACCTTTTGGCTTTTTTATTTGTAGCTCGCGTTCTAGAGAGGAAGTACTGGGTCGTCCTCTTTTACTTCCACCAGACATACCTATATTGCACAGTGTGTCAGCCAA